>JAULKM010099238.1:0-10954 GCA_032355605.1 Rubia tinctorum
TATTAGAGTTGATTATTGAGCATGATGCTACTCATTAGTTATCTCATTACAATCTGCAGGTCAGGGAGCAGAAGGGAAGACAGGAAAGTGCAGACGCAGGGAGCAGAAACTGAGGAACATATTGCAAATTTCAAATAAGTTGGATTCTGGGAGTAGAAAGGGTGACCACGGTAGAAAATTGGAGGACCAAGGGAGAAATAGTTTGATCAAGAAGGATGAATATTTGAAGAATACTTGAGACACAACTTTCAATCATAGCTTGACCAGATTTGGGATGAAATTCAATTCACTTCTACTTATTTTTGGGCACATCAAACACGGGATTCGCAGTGCATAGGAGAACATCAAGCACACATGAGGCCAACTGGAAGACATGCCATCTTTTTATATTTTGTATCCTAAATGAAGCTAATTATCTAGGAAATGATTGGAAGTCTGGCCGAATGTGGTACATCGACACAGGGGGGTGGAGGTGTGACATTTGGGAACACTCCCAATTTTTCCAAGATAAAATTTTGACTTGCAATAGGCAACCATTTTGCCTGTTAAGACCCTCTGTGCAAACGATGCAACTAAACAACCTTTTGATGTAACAATTAGTTACATATAGTTTGGAGAACCTAATAAATATCTCCCCCATCAATATGGGTTTCTATTGGAAAAAACAATATGATATCTGTTTTAACATGTAAGGGGACAAATCATACTAGATATTTACATTTTTTAAAATTGTGAACCCATACTACACATGGTTATCTGGTTATCAATAGATTAGTCAGTAGTAATCTTTTTGCTCCATGAGAAGTATTGTTTGTAGTTTATTTTTTCACATAAAGAGTTATCCTTTAAAATATAATATCAATATCAATATGTCATGTTTTTTCACAATTTAATGTTTAGCGTTTTCCAAATATAAATTGTTAGAAAATTATATATATGTAATTTTAAAAGATTGTACCTTAACTTAGTTCTTGTCTAGTTGGGTTTATTTTCATCATAGTTCAACACCAATAAACTCATCTTAGCAGTAATAAATTTAGTTCAACAAAAAAAAAATCAACACCAATAAACACCACTCAACACCAATCAACCCAACTCAACATCAATAAAATCAACTCAACATCAATAAGTTCAGCAATGAATTTTTATTTTGAAACTACTAAACAACTATGACTTGGGTAGCAGCAGTCATTGGTTGAACGATAAGTCTAAAATATAACCAAATACAATTGCACCATCATTTATTAAAGAAATTAACCTTATTCATCATTACTCCCTATAACTTTCATCCATAAAATCAGTTTTCTAATCACCACCTTGAACTTCATCATTTTCTCAAATGGAGCTCCAAAATTTTGAAGTTATACAGTAACGCACTTCTGTCAAGTTTGAAGAAAAATATATTAGCCCACAACTCTGTGATCGTTCTACTCGTGATCTAAAATAGGCATACAAAAATAAAAAAATCATAATGAAGTTGAAGCGTGAAAGAAGAAACAATTATTGTCTTTT
Organism: Rubia tinctorum; assembly: GCA_032355605.1. Lineage (NCBI taxonomy): Eukaryota > Viridiplantae > Streptophyta > Magnoliopsida > Gentianales > Rubiaceae > Rubia > Rubia tinctorum. The sequence goes on from JAULKM010099238.1 coordinate 1,513, forward strand.
GATTTTTAGGTGACAACCGCGGCACATATTTCAGCACATTCCAAAAACTCTTCTCTATTTCCACCAAATTAACATTATCAACCACACTGAAAAGATGGTTATGCCTTTTCAAGTTTGGACTTGGGTTTGGAGCATGGAAACATCCACCTCAGATTTTATCTAGTATATTTTTTATGTTTTGGTTTAGGGTTTTGGTGTTGGGTGGGTAAACTTCAGTCCAATTCAGTTTAGTCATGGTTCGTTTAGTTTGATTAAGTTCCATTCAGTTTGGTCAAACATTTTTCATTCTAGTTGCGTCCAGTTCGATTAAATTTTGTCTCGGTTTCATACAGTTTCATGTCTAACCAGACTATTTTTCATACTCTTATTTTCTTTTCTTTTCTTCTTTGAAAAAATAAGTTAAGTTCAAAACCAATAAACTCAACTCAGCACCAGTAAACTCAACCCCATTCAACTCAACACCAAATAAATCCAACTGGATAGGGCTTTAGAATGAATGAAGTATCAAGTTCGTGAATTGGGCCTTGGTTCATTGGTTAATCCACTCTCCATAATAGAGTGATACGGGGTTAAACCCCTAGCAAAAATTGTGAATTTTAGAGAAATTTCTTTCAGAGATTACCCGACGATGTGGGATCGTGTCAGTTGTCCCCGCTTTTATTTCTCAACCTGCAGGTGGTGCATGCATAAATGTGTGATCGTAGTGGTGGCGGTTCGACGGTGGTACAGTAGTTGGGTGTTTTCCAGAGGGCGTCCTTAACTATTCAAATGGATGAAGTTTCAGACTTCATTGGATCTCAAAATATTCGAATGGTGGTGTTTTCTAATTTAATCCTATCTATAAAATAAAAAATTTATACTCAATCTAATTTAATTATTTGTATGCATTATTCGGAAGAAATGCATAAACTTCAAAATTTTATTTCTTTTTATTTACAAACCTAGTATAGTTTGAGAAGGCACATAATTGCCAAATGGGCATCATAAGAATGAGTTTAAGGAATTTCATTTAACAAGAATCTTAAAAGATTTAGAAAATTTTGGATGCTAAATACATTCCAGCAAATTACTTCCAAATTTTTTTTGCATAGGGAAAATATAAATGTAAAATTGGAATAAATATTTTTCAGTATATAGACCATACCTTTAAAATACCACGGACGTGCATTATATATGTAGAATGCAGATTTTAATAATATTATTATAAGATGGTCTCTTGTGAGGTAGTCTAAACTTTAAGGAGGGGTATTTATGTAATTCTAACTATATTCCAGCTCCAGGGACATATCTCTAATAATTTTACATGGACCTATCACTAATATTTTTGTGGGGTTTTTTTGTCCAATTTCCCCCCATTATTTTCCTGCTATCTGCAATTTGTAAAAATAAATTTAAAAAAATTTAAAATATTTTTAAAAAGAAAACAATTAATATAATTATGGAACTGAAAATTATAAACATCAGTAAAAAATAGCAGAACATCAACGGGAAATTAAAAAAACATTATTAAAAAAATTGGAGCAAAAAATATATTTAAAAATAAATCAGTAAAAAATATATTAAAAATCAAATAAAAATCTATAAAAATTGAAAAAACGTCGCCTACAACTAACAAAATATCAACTAAAAATCCTAAAAATATCAACAAATCTTCAATTATCAAATTTTTAATAGAAATTATTATAATCAACTAATAACAACCAAAAACTAAAAACATCAAACCCTATCACCTAAATTTCACTCAGAAAATGAAAAACGTCGACATAGGAAAAAAAACTACAAAAGATCAACCCATGTCACCCAAAACTACAAACATCAATTCGTATCACATAAAACTCATTGAGAAAATAAATAAAAAATCAACATGAGAGGGAGAAAAGCAAAAAATATCAAACCATACAACCAAAAAAACTACAAAAAATAGACTCATATCAACTAAAACTCATCCAGAAAATGAAAAGCACCAACATGAGAAAAACTAAAAAAAAAAAAGTACGGTACCTCAAGATTGTAAATTATTTAATAAAAATAAAACATAAATAAATATTGTTTTAAAAAACAAATATCAACCTATATTGCCAGAAAGCTACAAACATCAACTCCTGACACCTGAAACTCGTCCGGAAAATGAAAAAAATTAGCATAAGAAAAATGAGACAACAAACATCAACTCCTATTACCAAAACCTCAGTTGGAAAATGTAAAATATCAACATGGGAGGAAAAAAACTACAAATATCAATCCATATCACCAAAGAAAAATGACACTACAAACATCAGCTTCTATCACTTAAACCTAGGCAAAAAAATGACAAACATCAACATGAGAAAATAAAAATAAAAATATAAACTACAAAAAAATCAATTCATATAAAATAAATCTAACCCAAATAATGAAAAAAAATCAATATGGGAGAAAAAAAACTACAAATCTCAACCGAAAGGTTAGACCTCAACAAACATAAATTCTTCAAAGAACATGTCCTAATGGGAATCAAATCTAGGTCCATAACCTCAAAACTTAAGTCCTAACCACTAGACCAACACACAATTAATGAATATTTCTTCAGTCAAATAATAATAAATCTCAGCATGTACCTCAAGAATATAATTTGTTTAAAAAACAGAGCCTATCGGGTTTCGAACCAAGGTCTACAATCTCATATCTTAGAGTCCTAACCACTACACCAAAGAATCTTTACTGATCATAGTCTCAATCAAATAAAATTAAACTTCAGCAAGTCTTTGAAAAAATAAAATACAAAATTAAACCTCGCATGAGCAAAATTTAGTCCCCTCCGACAAGCATTGATGACTCAAACATTGGCATTGTCCACTGCTTCATAAACCAGTCCTTGGCCAAGCTGAATTACCAACACAATTCATTTAATCAATTGTAGTTTCCGTCAAGAATTCAGATAAAGATACAACATATCTTGTTCGCATCAATCTAGAGCAGAAATAGATGTCCATCATACTCCATGTAAAAGTTCCCTAAAACCTATTCAAACTAGACCCATTCATACCGCGACATTCAATTCAAAAAAAAAATGGAAGGACGCGGCTTCTTAATTATCCTTAGAAGTTGAATCCTTAGATCCTTACAACCAACAAATAATATGCCTCTTCCTTTTATAGTTGGTTCATAAACATCATCCATCCATGGGCGAACAGAAATACGAACCTGGTTGAGTTTGCTGAGATGAATACAGCCTGTGGTTTTGTCCAAATCTCCTCCTTCGCGAGCTTGTCGTCATCATCGCGAGTTCGTTGCCGTGTAGAGGATCGAGAACAGAGCATCGTCTTCGGTGCAAACAACAGAGCGTTGTCGTCGGCGTCGCGGGGATATTAGCCACAGTGGTGCCTGATTCCTCGATCGGTGCCTCTGTATAGCAATCCATGACGGTGGAGAGGTGAAACCCTAGAACATCGCCGCTAGAAGATAAACACCGCGGTGGAATCACAAGCTCGGATCTGGAAAGTTTCCAGCGATAAAAATTCAGCCGTAAACCAGTGAAAACCGGTGAAATTCCAATGGAAATCCGACCGTAAACCGGCAAAAATTGTCAGTCAGAGGCGATTTTTGATTGGCGGGGCGGTTCCCGATCGGTTGCAGAAAAAAATGAAAATGAAAATTTTGGAATTTTCCCTATATATATAGTAGTTTGATATTTGCATAGAAGGTCGCTAAATTTATCAGCATTTTCAAAAAAAAAAATCCCATCCCAAATAAAATTTCTTATAATTGCAAAATAAACCCCTGCCTAAAGTTTAGACTACCTGAAACAAGACTTTGTGTATTAATATATAGTAATTACAATCATGCACAATTTCACATAAAAAATACACATCATTATAATTTAAAAAATATTAAAAAAAATCTCTAAAACTACAATGCTCATGGTAAGTTGTATCGGTTGAATTTGATGTGGATGAATTAGTTCTGATCGGGTCAAATGGGTTAACAAACATACTCATAATTAGATTTTAGTTTTAATAGTTTTATTTTTTCGTCCTCACATTGCACAATATCTTTCTTACTATTTCCAAAACACATTTTGACTGTTAACATATTTAATTATATATGATAATGAAAATTAAATATTAATGTTTAAAATTATTCTTATGATAAATCTAATAATATTATAGTCCATCTCTTGAAAACGGTCTTTTCATTACCTATGTATAGGGATGACAATGGGGTAGGGCGGGACGGGGCGGGTACGGATTATGGTACTTCCATACCCATATCCACCAAAAATATTTATACACATACCCGCTCCATCACCCATGTCAGGTACAACATTAAAATTCAACTCGCCCTATTGGGTATTATATATATAAGATTCACCCCAACCCCATTACCTACTTGGGTCACCCTACCCACTTCAAAGTCATTGTACCCATCCCACTTTTATTGCCAAAACCCCCCAAAATACACTTTATTATAATAATTTTAATATTAAAAATTTTAAATGTATTTACATGAAAATATTATAGGTAAAAATATGTGCATTATGGATAAATAATTTTTTATAATATACTAAATTAGTGGGTATATAGCGGGTTCGGTGGGACAGGGCAAGGATGGGTCATGTGTGCATGCCCGGCCCATTACCCATGACGGGTATATTTTCATACCCATACCCGTCCCACCCCCTCGAAAACTACCTCCATACCCGCCCCATTGGGGCAGATGTGGGACAGACCTCCACCAAAATTTGCCCCACTGCTATCCCTAGTTATGGAAAGAGCATAGACACAAGTACAATTTTAAGACAAGGGGTTCAAAATTTGAGGATCCAAAGCAATTAAAATTCGGGTTGAATTCGGTCAAAAACTATTTGGACAAACTCACATGCATATTTTAGGTAGGACCTTAGCTTTCTTTCTTTTTCCCAAACTTTCCATTAGCTCAAATTTCATTCTTTTGTGATTTAGTGTCTATGTTTCAACCTAAGGTTATAACATTTTTTTGGCGGAGGATCCTTCTAGGCCAATGTAATGTCTAGAATCAGCACGGGGTAGCAAGCCTGCTTAAACCTCCTACAAAATATGGTCCCGTGGAGGTCTTAGAGAGCCGACTCTGATGCCTAAATCAGTGCCGTATCTTGTATTATTTTATCGGAAGAAGTGCCATTACCTGTCTCCTTGCTATGAATCTCTATCTATAGCCAACACACTTCATGATCTTTGCTGATCGTGATCCACATTGATCCTTTCCTTACTAGGTCATGGACTTAAGGAGATGATTGTGGGTTCTGATCATCTTCTATCTCGAGGTGGACTTTGTTCTGTACATCGCGTTGCACGTTTGGAGTTCGCCTAGCTGGTTCCCTGGTTATGAGGTTTTGGCTTTCTGGCTTGAGCTTTTCATGATTAAGGGAGGTGTATAACATAAACCCCCGATCCAAGGAGTTGATGTGAACGAAGTTGCAATATATTGTATTGAAACCAGGAAGGTTAAAATGAGTATGAAAATCCTTTGAAGGGCTGAAGATACGGTTATGCCAGCAAAGTGAGCCTAGGCTTCTTGGATGAAGATATATAGGATAAATTTTCTATGATATTGAGTTATCTAATTTTAGTGGCCCGATAATTTTAGTTCAAGGTCCGCTTAAGATCACTGACTTAACCATTTCCGAGTGTTTACTCTTAACCTTTTTCAAAGATCTTTACAGAAGAATATAAATAGCCCTTTCATATTGTCAAACTTACTGTGTCCTGAAATGGTGGGTAATTAGAGTGTTCTTACCTTGATTAACATGGCTATACCCATATGAATTTGAAGGAATATGATGCTCATCTGATTGAGGGAGCCTAAATTTAGAATTTAAGAAAAGGGTCGATGGTTGTTATGACGTGTGAAAAAAGAGTGGCAGAAATGTTTGGTGAGAAAATATTGCGAGGGCGTTTGGGTTGAGGATATCATCTCTAAGTAGGATGATTACTTTGATGATATTGTTTGAAGGAAAATAAAACCAGAAGTTGAATGTCGCCGGTTAACGGCAAAAATTTAGGAATGAAGGGGGCGCTATGGTGAGGAATGTGAATTCTCTGTTCTACTTTTGGCGAAGTATGGGAGGTTGGAAAGGCGAGTAGAGAGTATGGAACTATGCTATAATCAGGCTAAAGAGTCGTGTCGAGAGCTAGAAAATTTATTGAAGGAGCAGCACGAGGTGAATAGTAACCTACGTACCTAGTTTAGTAAAAGCTTGCGTAAGAATCATGATGAGAAGTGTTGGAAGGATCACGTTTGAATTTTGGAACAACATGTAGATGATTTAAAACGAGAGCTAGAGACTTATGCATACTCCGTATACTTGATGAGTATGAAACTAGGTCAATCAAAGTGCGCACCTATTATTGATCGGAAGGCTTACTGTGTGAGTATATGCGTCGTATGGAGACCGGTGGTTCCACATGGGATGAAGTCTATTTGCAGAGGTGATGGAAACTAAAAGAAATACTGGAGCAGAGATTATATCCACTAATTGAATAGACTGTGGGATGCCTTATTTTTTTGGCTAGTTTTTTGTATTAATTTAAATCCCATAAACTTGTTTGTAATTTTTAAAGATAATTATATGTCTTGTGTTTGAAAGAAACTGTTTGTGTTTTCCTATCTTTGTGTTAGTGGGTTTATGATCTTTCTCAAGTATAATGTGTAGCGGGTTACTCAAGTTGTTATGGTATGCTAACTTGGATCCTATGGGCTTGTGTGTAATGTCCTTAGAGTTTTATGCTTCTTGTTTGTGTTTGTTCCTATGGCTCTAGTGGTGTTTGTATAGGGTTGTGTTTGTATCAAGACAAGGATAAGTCAATGGTGGGGGTATGATAGGGGATGCGTGTGTTGAACGAGGAAGGGTCGGATGTATGCTTATGTCACGAGGCTAGCGATGTTCCAAGAGTATCAGAAGTTGCATCATCCTTCCCGCTTCTATGTATGAGGCATGTATTATGTTTAGTGGGTAGATGTTTCTAGGCGCATGCGAGGCTGCAGTGTTCACTTTGTCTTTGGATTGGTGAAGGAGGGGATGTGTATCCGCTTGTGTCACAAATCTAGTGATTTTCCAGACATATGAAAATCCGCATCATCCTTTCTATCTTTGTGTTGGTTATTTGCTGAGCGAATCAGCGGGTGATTTTCTTACTTGTGTCGCGTCCAGTAGGTAAGCAAGAGGGGACGTTTCAGTGCGGTTTTGTTTGGGGTCTTAGTTGGCTTGGATTAAAGAGATAAATAAGCCACATGACCTGGTGGTGTTTAACTTTTCCATTTTCCAAGGCTAGAATATAGGGTGGAGTAGTTGTGGGAAGGCTCAAGGTCGGTCTTTTTAGGTGCTTATCTTTTGGGCTTGTTATCCCTATATAAAGGCTAACGTGTTGGAGGATGCCTTCAGTTGTAGTTTGTATGTTGAATGGTGTAGGCTTAGTCCTATAGTGCGTCTTTAATTGGTGTCTGTGTGCTGTTGTTGAAATTGTTGTGTATGTTTGTAAGTTGTAGAGTTCTTATGAAAAACATGGTATAAGACTCTTAGGATGATTGGATTCCGTGCCTAAGGCCCTATTAGACTAGTGGTAATCCATCTTGGATGGGTACTTTGGAGGGGTTATTTCTCTTGCTGGTGGCGCATGGTGGGTCAATGTCCTTTACGAGATTTTCTAGGAAAGCTCAGACGAGCTGCAAGTGTGGAATATTGACTATTCTTTGTTTTATATGTTCTTAGGTTTTATGTATGTGTGATTAATCTATATTTTCCCTATGTTTACTAGGATGAGCTATTGGGATTAGCAAGTATGGTTTTGGGGTGGATGAAAATGAAGAAATTCTGTCTGCGAGACCGCTGACGATTAGGGCTGAGGGAAACTAGTGCGAGGTGAAGCATATAATCGCAGCGACTTGGCTCTAGGGTACAACTGGATTGTGCAGTTGACAGACCTTTCTGGTTGGACTGGCATCCATATTTCAATCAACTGCGTGAACGGGATAAAGTATGCTGGGATATTCGAGAATTGAATGATGAGCCACGATTCCTGGCATACTTTCCTACTTCCAGGTTGGGTTCTCTTTTATGAAAGGACACCCGGAGTGACGCGGTGGTGGCTCGCTCACTAGAAATGATATGGTTGTGGTACCTGCTACACCATTAGCGAAGCAGGCTAGTCCGCTACGTTAGGATTAGTTTCTTACGCTATCTACCGTACTAGATTTTATATTTGGAATGGTGTAACATTTCTCGATATAATCTACTATATTAAGAACAGCGTTCAGTTGCTATACTCATTTGTTTTAATGTCTATCTCGGATTTTTTTAGCATGAGACGGGGGAGGGATTCTTTTTAACGACCTTTTAGTCCTAATTATGGTGTTTTCCAAAGCAATTAGTTTATTGTAACTACGTCTTTATGATAGGCCTAGTTTTGTAGGATTTGAGCGCGCGAGTATATAATAAGTCATGTGAAGCTATTTTATTACTGCATGCATAAGGTTCGGTGTGTAGGGGCGTACTTTGTCGCTGGTTGGATTATGATAACCATTGTTGGTGTGAACTGGATACCCATTGTCTTCAAAATCGTCCTTTCCATCCATTGTGTATGTGTACACATCGTTGTGTCGAGAGAAGCATCTTGATTGGGGAACCCCAACCTTTCCAAGGCATTATGAGGGCTAAGAAAGAAAAATTTCTCTCCATAGAAGGCGCCACTGATGCGAGAGATCCTTCCAGGCCGACGTAATGTAAAAAATAAGTGTGGGGTAGAAAGCTTACTTAATCCTCTTGCAAAACACGGTCCCTGGGAGCCCACTCCGATGCCTAAACTAGGGTTATGTCTTGTAATTATTTTATCGGAAGAAATACCATTACCTGTCTCATTGCTCTGAATCTTTATTTATATCCTGCGCACTGCGTGATCATTGCTGATTGTGGTCCACATTTCTGATGTCCTTACCAGGTCATGGCCTTAAGGATATGATTATGGGCGCTGATGACCTTCTACCTCGTGGTGGTTTCTTTCTATACGTCGCGGTGTGGGTTCGGGATTTGCCTAGCTGGTTCGCTAGTTACAAGGTGTTATCTCCTGGCTTTAGTTTGGCATGACTGAGAGAGTTGTCTATCAATTTTATACTGCATAGTTTCGAAAGATATTTAAAAGAACAAAAGCTAATTCAAGGGTTTAGGGTTTAGATTTATTGGTCAGAGCCAAGATTTATTGGTCAACCCCTGTTGGCTTTGATTTATTGGTCAAAGCCAAGATGTTTGAGTCGGCGTTAAGGCCCAGAGGAAGCCCTAATTCGACCAACACCCATTCAAATACCGTGTATGAACCCGATGGCCGAAGGATGAATGCAAACAACCAGCTTTCTAGCCAAGATACAGGTAAATTAGTTTCTACTTCGTTAAATACGGTTTCTTCTAACACTCCTACATGTTTTCATTACAATG
>JAULKM010099239.1:0-26855 GCA_032355605.1 Rubia tinctorum
ATAAAAATAATATATATTAATTTTAAAATATTATAACAAATAATATTATTAAAAAATAAGTTCAAATGAAAATTATATTTTTATTCAAATTCGACACTTATACAACTCGAAAAATAATATTATAATATTTTTATTCAAATTATAATTAAATATTATTTTTTTAAAATAAGTATAAAGTATAATTAAATTACAAGTATATAAAATATTTATATTATATGAAATATAATCATTTTTATTTATAATATAAAATAATAAATTAGTGATTTGATAAAAAAAATTATATTAAAAAATTATAACAAATATTATTATTAAATGATGAGTTCATATGAAAATTATATTTTTATATAAATTTGAACCATATACAACTCGAAAAATAGTATTATAATATTTTTATACAAATAATAATTAAAATATTATATTTCAAAATAATTATAAAGTATAAATCAAGTACAATAGTATATAAAATAACGAAGAAGAAATTTGGTTATGTTTTCTGGTTTGATTTTCTTGTCTGCGCCTTAATAATGGTTTTTAGGTTTAGTTTTTTTTTTCCAAAACTTAGCCCTCTATTTTTAATTTTTTAAAAAACGTAAAATCGCATTTGCTGAATGCGACTTCACCATTTCATCCCGCCCAGGTTACTATAGCACTAAACTAAGAAATTTCTCTAGTTTTGCTAGATACTGATTAGGTTGAAAATTGTTGTTGCGCACTTTTCCAACTTCGATTGATTTCAAAAATAAAACCACTTGCTTATAGTTATTGGTTACATAATCTATTTTTAGGATGCTTTCATACACGTAGCTCAACCAGTAAAAAACCTTACTATAAACAGACACTGACAAAATCCCTTAAGGTAAGACTCTCTATCAGCAAGTCCAACAACTTCCCTAAAATTTTCTCTAGACTAGGGAATGAAAATCAACATTTCCCATATTTTTTTTACTTAACTCCGATAGCATCCATATTTTACATAATTTAGCATTTAATACACTATATTACCTTTTAATTTAAAAACTAAGAGTTGATTTTTAATCACTCCTAAATATATTACAAAAACTAATGGTTAGTTTTTTATTAAAAAAATATAATAAATTGAAAGCTAGAAGTTAGATATTAATTAGAAACAAATATTCGTTTTTTTAAAAAAAATCACCCAATTTGAAATAAAATATGAATAACATTCAAAAAAATTCAACAAAATTTATCATATTTTTATCATACTCATATATGAATTATATAAAATTTACACTCAACCTATTCACAATCTATTAAACCTTGTTCAAGAATTTACATTCAACATCCAAATTGCAATTTTGTTTCTTCCAAACAAGCGAAAAATAAATTATAAAAAATAAGTATTTGCGTCTAGCCTACTTTTTGTAATGATGACTCATTTTGATCGATTAAGGTATCAATGGTGTGGTGTTGTGGGCAATGTTTATATTATAAAAATTAATAGTTAGTTTTAAAAAACAATCAATATAAAAAATTTATAACTAAAAGTTAGAATTTAATAAGAATAATGACATCTAAAAAATTCAAAATCTATAAATTATAAACCAAGGAAAATAATTTCAGCATTCTAAACAAATCATTATCGACATCAAAGACAAACCCCTAAAAATATAAAAAGAAGCATCCCACCCGATCTAGAGATTGTAGTAGTTTTCTATAAAAAGTTTTTGTTAAAAGTCGAATGTACTTTATAGTAGGAACTGAAAAATGAAGAAAAAAATATATTTAATAGAAAAATGAATATTGTGTTATGATTTGATGCATTCAATTGGAATTGCATTAAATTTTCATTCCTTATAATATTTTTCACTTTCTACAAATATAGGGAAGCAAATCTTCTCTCTCATCAAAATCCCTATTTTAGGGAATGAGATAGGGAAGCTGTTGGAGCTTAAAAACCAAGTAGAATCCCTATAATCAATGAAAATCCCTATTATAGGGAAGCTGTTGGACTTGCTCTAAGCCTTTCAAGATTTTTTACTAGATTTTTTACTTGAAGATAAAAGAGGGAAATCACCTCCATTGATTTCAATATAACCCTCATCTTAATCTGTGTTAATTAATTTTTTGCTGAACTTAGAGATTATTGATTCTGGATTTGATGAGTCATTTATGAGGATATTTTGATCCTCCCTGAGAGAAGAAGTAGCGAAACCATTAAGATTCATAGAAGAATGTGCATTAATAAAGGTCACTGTGTCAATATCATCAATCTGATTATTAGAATTTACAGCAGTGGAAGCATTATCAAGCACAACATTATTATCAGTTTTCAAAACAGAAATCATAGAGGTTGATGGTTTCTTGTAAGAGTGGTTATTCCCATTTAACAATTCATAAGTAATAGATGGATTCGCAGAAAGATCAATGACAACTATCTCTTTTCCATTTTAAAAGAAGCCAAAAAAAGGATGGACCATTCCCTATACCTTTGTTTCTTCCCTGTTCATTGGTGGGAATGGTTCTATTAACTGTAGTGTTAACTGATTCTTTTGGTCTCCAAGAAGAGAACTTAGATGTATTCTTATCAAACCTACACACTGAAGCTGTATGTCCTAGTTTAAGGAAGTGAGAGAAATACATAGGATCTCCCTCGAAATCTACATATTTCCAAAAGCCTATGTCTCTAAACCTTAACCAAATTCTTTCCAACATAGACTTAGTAACATCGATTTCGACACAGAGTCTAGCAACATATGGCCTAGTTCTATTCAATGTAACCTTTTCTACTCTGAATGGAGTTCCTAGTAGATTACCAATAGACATTAACACCCAATAATCGAAGAATTGTTGTGGTAAATCATATATAAGCAATCCCGATAGGGGCTATAGGTGAATTAGCATTAGGATTGAAATTAGGAACCCATTTAGTCATTCTAATGAAGCCAACATCAATAATAATCATCTGGAAAGGAAAAAAGAAATCAAAACCTGGAGATTATTGAAAAGATTTATATCAGTATAACCCTTAAAACCTGCAGTTTGAAAGTTTTTTCCGAGTTTCTCCATTTGAGGTCGGCTGGAAGAAAATTTCCCTACTAGCGTCTATCGGAGAGGAGCTTCCAAGTGCGAGTATTTATCATCTATAACGTATAAACCTGGTTCTCCCAAATGCTCTATTTTTTATTTTGGATTGAAGGGAGCATTGGTGTCAACATTGTTAAGACTAGGTTTAAGGTTCAGGGCATTTCATAATTCTTTATTCAAACCTTGTACGTATGAAATTGGAGGGCTGGTAGCAATTGGTGGCTCTGCCATCATGGCGGCGCCGGCTTGGTGGAAGGGAAGAGCGGCATATATGAGACAATAGACTATATAAGAATTTTAGAGCATCCGAAAGCGTCCCAACCATGTTCTTAACCTCATTATTCTCTCTCATCTTCAAAAATTAGAATTCCTCACCTCTCTCTTATTCCCAAACCAAAATTTGGCCAAAACTTCTTCAATCATTGTCCGATTTACCTAAAAATTGGTACAAATTGTTTGTATCTCCGAACCCAACAAGACCCACTGATTATTACCTCAAAAGGCATTAAGATTTTGCATAGAAATTCAAAAGACCAGTTCGGCCCTCACTTGAATTTTCTCCCAAGAACTCTATTTTTGGTCAATTCCAAGTATCTAAGATTGTTGCAAATTGGTCTAGGAGGAGTCTCACACACTTCTCAAGAAAACTCTCATAAAATTTCAACCCCAATCCCCACTTGAGGTACTAGGCCGAGTTTGTTACTAGGACAATTTTGGATTTGTGAATATTTTGGAATCTTTGGGTGTTTTCATGCTTAACATCTTTTAATATTTGGGTTTTTAGTGTGGTTAGATTATTTTGGGAGAATTATTTTGAGTTGGGGTATTTTGAAGAGAATTTCTATACTAATCTTGTTGTTGGTACTGTTTTTGTGCTATATTATTCATCATGCCTCTTAGACATAAGGGAGAGTCTAGTGTAACTTTCATGGGGTTGAGTACACTTCGTTTAGAGCATCAAGCTTGGTGGGACCATTTTTTGGGTGCCCCATCTAAGAGACAAAATTGTTGATGACAGGACTCTCGAGGAACTCAAAATCTACAAACCAGTTCAGATACTCTTGTGGAGGATTGAGCTGGAGGAGTTTACTAAGGTGGCGGCCCCCACCTAAACTAGATACACCCTAGAGTTTTTGTCCACTGTCTCGAGGGATACGAACAGATTTAGAGGGAAGATTGTGAGATTTCATCTTGGGGATGTTGACCATTCCATGACTCATCTGGAGCTGGCTCAGGTTTTTAGGTGGAAGTATTACAAGTAGGTTAAGGGTACAACAAGCTTCATGCAAGTTTTAATGTACGCACATTCTGGTCCACAATCACCTAATGACCTCGGGGAATGAGAGAAAGGTTACGGACATAGTGCATCCAATGCTGAGGTATGTGGCTGGGATTCTGAGTGCAGTGGTCTATTTCCATGGGGAGGCGACGACCTGTACTCATAGAGACTGCATGATACTTTGGTCTATCAGCCCTAAACGGGTTTGTATTAATCTGGTAAATGATTTCATTGGCCATTGCATTGACCTCTCCAGGTACCAGACAGGAAAGATAGCTATCGGGAGTATGATATCACTCATGGTCGCTCATTTTTTGCCTTTCGGTGAGTAGTAAGCTTTGGGAGAACCCAAACGCATCCTATAACCTTACTCCCGCAACCATGGTAAAGGAGAGGATGATCCAAATACATGGTGACCTTGTTTACTAGTTATTTAAGTACCGGAACTTGATGAGACTTCCCCAAGAGGATAGGATCGCGCTGGCCAAGACTTTCTTACTGAAGGATCTTGTGATACAAAACGATGGGGATTCACCAGTGGTATTGGGTGTTCCTTATGAGAAGAACGATGACAAGAAACTGGAGGAGGATGGCCAGATTCCGGAGCAGCCCGCACAGTCTTTCCGCCAACCACCAGATTTTTCAGCCACAACCAGAGTTCTAGAAATTTGTGCCACCACCTGATGTGCACCTTTATACATGCTTTAACAAATACATTTGACACATTTATTATCATGTTTTGTTTTGTTGATTTCTAGTTTTAATTAAGTTTAGATGACAAAGGGTTTAGACAATCATTCTTGTCTAAACCTCGAGATTTGTAGACTTACTTGAATCTAATGGATACTTTTTATTCACGAGCACCTAGGTTTTAGTTTGTGAGTTTACTATTAGGTTGCTCGTGAGTATTTTTACATCATTTTGTAGAATGCCATCCGCGAGGGTGGTAAAATATTTTTGAAGGCCATTCGCAAGAACGGTAGAAGATATTGAAGGACATTCGCAAGGATGGTAGTAGGAATAAGTCCATTGATTTAAAGCGTAGTAGTAGATGGAATTGAGTTGGAAAAGGCAGATTAGAAGATCAAAAAGATAAAATATGAAGGACGACATCAACCGGCCGAACCAATTTGGTAACGGACACGAATCACCGACACAAGGCTTACACTCCTGGAACGGCCCTTGCTAGGGGTGAATAGCACAGCCCGTGCCAGCCAACACAGTCTGTGTCAAACCCCCTTAGCATGGACCGTGTCACACCGGCCGACTAGTGTTTTTGAAATCTCTCCGGCGGCTAAGTGTGGATGCGGATTGTGTCGTTTCACACGGTCCGCTCGTTTCAACTCAAAAATACAAAGACCAACCAATGAGGTGTGAGAAAACCACATGGCTTGTGCCATTCCACTGATAAGAAAAAGTGCTTCCAGCCGGCAGCCTGCGCCAAACGATATAGGGCGCTTGATCAGAATTTCACACTTCCTATGCTAGCACGAGCCAACACGATCCGTGCTAGACCAGGAAGGCCATTCAGCACAAGGCAACATTACCCGTTCTGGGGCGTGCGGCCTATGTCACCACGAAGCCAACCGGCTGGCACGACTCGTGCCATTTTCCACTAGATGTGTCAATTGCGGTTGCTAGGTTTTTTTGCCTCTTTTGGCCCTTTTTAAGGTCCAATTCCCGACTACTATATATATGAACCTATGCCTACTAGGGTATAGGCGGATCAACATATTTAGACTTCAAGAGTAGGCTAGAGAGAGAAAGAAGCTTTTCCTTCTCTCTAAACTCCTTTCTTTTCTTCTCTTTATTTTCCATTTGCCCAAAGACATTGAATCCAATGAAATACTTGGGTTCAATGCTTAGGGAGTAGTTAATTTACTTGGGGTTTGTATTTGTATTAATGAATTAAAGTTTTTTTTGTGAGATTTCTCAAATATACGTTTATCTAAGTGTTTGTGATTATTATGTTGGCTTGTTCTTCATGTTTTTATTAATTGCATGATTGTCACACTAAGACTGGCACACACCGTAGTCTACTTTCAAGTTGGCACAATTATTGATATTCTCCAGGGAGGGAAACCCAGATAAGCTTGGAGTTGCAATAGTCCGGAACCGTATGGATGTATTGATCTGGGTGGGTTGTCGAGTTAACATTACGATCAACTAGTATTTGACGGAAAATTGGCCTGAAAGGTCACGGATAGAGATAGCTATAGTAGAAAACTTGGGATAGCTTTGCAACCCTAAAGCCATAGATAAGGTGTTTCACAACCTTTGCATTTTTAGGCCTAGGGAGAAGCATTCGTGGTGTAGTGCCCAGGACGTAATCGTATGGGGAGATTCAGATTTACACAGCAGGAAGGACGTTATTCCACTCCTCTAATTACATCGGCAGTGTGGATGGAAGATTATATGCATACCCTACGTGATAGGTACGAGGAAGTGTTTACCATCAACCACACCACGTGTCATAAACACTAGAATAGGTTTGTAGTTCTTGTATGTGATAAAATCGATGATCGAAACAACATTGATCATGTTACGCAAATACTCCCTAAGTGCTATTTTATATAGTTTATTCTCTTGTAATTTTCATGCTAGTAGTGGTTAGTAAATCCCCCAAAGGCTGTTTTGGAAATACTAGCTATTCTTGACACATGATCGAATTGATGACTCGATCGCGGTTATGTTTAGTTAACTTTTAGATTCCTAGCATCTTTATGGACGACCCTGGTCTTGCCACTATCTACCCTATAGGTAGCATAATAATAGGAACAGGAGCAAAAATATAAATTTATCTTTGATCCTTGAAATTAAATGACCTTCTCTCAGTTTATTAGATCTCCCATTAAAAGGTTATTTATTAGCGGATTCCAAGAGGGAGAGGGTTTTTTTTGCGCTGCTGCCGAGGATCCTAGTTTAAATGTTTAATTTTTAACTTGTTAGTTGATTAGTTTGTGTTGTTTTATTTTTGTTTTTGTTGGTTGTTTTCGTTGAGCTTTCTTGCTTGTTATCTGATTACTTCTAACCGTTTTTTCTAGTGTTTCTTCTAGTTAGATACTGTATGCTCCTGGTGTAATGTACACACACGTACCACTAACTTAGGAGCTCTACACTATCTAACGGAGTACGAAGGTTGTATGAGACAAAGGATAAGGAGAACTAGATTGGGAGTTCCACAAAGAACCAATTTTGAAAGCAGTAGAGAACGGAGAAATGGCAGAAGACCCCTATGTATTGTTTTCCCACCCTTTCCACCCAGTGACTTGTGAGCTCAAGAGAGGCATGATTTAATGATTTCCAACATTCCATGGAATGACCGGTGATGATCGGAACAAACACTTGTTGGAGTTTCATCTAGTTTGTACCAACATGAAGCCGTTGGGAGTCACGAAAGAGGACTACAATTTGAGGTCATTTCCCTTATCAATGCGAGGGGTGGCTAAAGACTGGTTGTACTACCTTCCTCCCCCTTATGGATGGACATGAAGCATAGCTTTCTCGATTAATATTTTCCAGCTTCAAAGTCTGCGGTTTTAAAGAATCAGCTCACCAATATTTCCTAGTTTGCAAATGAATCCCTTTACGAGTTTTGGGAAAGATTCAAGTGGCTATTGGCGAGATTATAATATCACCCATTCAAGGAGGGATATTTTCTATACTACTTCTTCAAGGGGCTATGTGATGATGACATACGAATGGTGAATGTCGTATGAAATTGTTTAATCGCCAACAAGAACCTGAAGGATGCGATGTCACTCTTCGAAGAAATGGAAAATGGAACGAGGCAGTTTGATACAAGATATTGAGTGAAGACCGTGTATGAAGAATAAGTCCAAGCGCTTACTTTTATTATGAAGACCGTGTATGAAGAGTAAGTTCAAGCACTTGCATCTCAATCTCTCAAGCTAGAAGTGTAAGTCCAAGCGCTTGCTCTATTATGGAGGATTTCACGAAGGGGAGAGTTCACCAAGTCAAGAGGTGTTGCATTTGTAGTCTCGATCATCACATCAATGCTTTTCCACAAATGGTGGAAGACTTGGAGGAGATGAAGGCAATGGATTTTAGTGGTGGAAATAGGTAACAATTAGGTAGGGGAAATAACAAAAAGGGTTTTGAGGGAACCAAGGAGGTGAAAGGCAAGACCCTTACGTGAATACCTCCAACCGTAGGTACGGCGATCACCCCAACATTCGTTGGCACGGGAAGGATTAAGTTCAAGAGTACAATCGAGGAGTAAAATCGAGGAGGACAAGATCCACCTCAACCCTATTTAAGGGGCAAAGGGTCTTCTAACAACAAACACCTCACTCTACAAGTCATATCGTGAAGAAATCTTTGAAGCTATTTCTCAATTGGCTAAGAAACAAGATGTTTTTGTGGAGCGCACAAGGTGTGATATTGATGATCTCGGGATTAGAGATTTTCTAAGCATGAAGAACCTTGAAATCTAAATTGATAAACTCTCCACCTTGGTGATCCGACTTAAGTCTAAGATTCCAGAAAGCTTCATTCCCAACTAGAGTTCAATCCAAAAAATGTGAGCTCATTGAAGCTAAGGAGCAGGATGGAAGTGCTTGAGCCAGAGAAGTAAATCTTGCAAGAAGATGACTTGGTTGTGAAGACCAAAGAACCTAACATGGAAGAGCGTGAGATGGTTATAGAGTAGGAGGCCGTCAAAGAGCTTCCAACACTCAAGGTGAGGGTGAATGCTCTACCACCTTTCCCTAGTGCACTTAGAGGAAAGACGAATGTGACAACCGATGATACACACATTCGCAAGATCTTCGAGAAGGTTGAGATTAGCGTCCCACTTTTGGATTTGATTGATCATGTTCCTTATTATGATAAATTCTCGAGAGTTACATTGTCTAAGAAGAGGACCAAACCAATTAGGAAGGTAGGGAAATTGAAAATGGGGGGAGTGACTACTCTTAATCATAGGAATATGCTGAAGAAATGAGATGACCCTGGTATGTTTTCAATTCCTATATCCTTTGGTGGAAAATTGGTGAAAAATGCTATGATTGACTTAGGAGCATCTATTAATGTGATCCCTTCTAGCCTTTATGAAAACCTAGACATAAGTAAGCTTAAGCAAACTAGGGTAATTGTCACATTAGCCGATCACTCCCAAACTAGCCCTCGGGGTTTCGTTAAGGATGTAATGGTTAGTAGGAAATTTAGTGCTCCCAGTGGACTTCTATGTCCTTGACATAGTGCATGATGGTGGTGGACCCTCAATTTTATTGGGGATTGATGAGACGTCAAATGCATGTATTTTCCGAGGCATTTAACATCACTTTTATTATATTTTTGTTGGAAGATTACTATATTTAGGTAGGTTTACATCATAAGGGATTTAGATAACCGTTTTCGGTTTTCGTATCTAAATCCCTCATTTTGCAACCTAGTTTGAGTCTAATGGATTTCGGTCCTTACGAGCATCTATATTCCTTTATATGAGCTTAATTTGTAGATTGTTCGTAAGCACTTTGGAGTATTTTATTGAAGGCCATTCGCAAGGATGGTAGAAGATTGAAGGTCACGAGTCAGAACGTGGTAGAAGACAAAGAAGCGGATGAATTGTGATCCGGAAGTGTGAACCAAGTTCCAGGAAAAATCCAAGAAGAACCAACCTCTAAGGATGGGACCATTGGATTTGCCTTCTCGAGCACTATGAATTGACTACAAGAACTTCCGAATTGGATCAACAGTTCACTTGTGGCGACCAACCGAAGACCGGCCGGGTGAAGAAGGCCGGGCACGCGGCCCGGGTGCTCAACCATGCGGCCGCGCACATGAAATTACAAAGGGAAACACCCCTCGGCCTCAATAACGTGCGGGCAAGGCCTGAGTGCGCGCGCCAGATCATGGCCATCCGCGCGATAGCTCCCTAACCGCGCGCGCTGTCTTTGTGTCTCAGCGCGCAGTGCTCCGCGCGCTCCGATCCCAGCGCCTGCTCCATCTCATAGTTCTTGTATATGATGAAATCAAGGATCGAAATTACATTAATCATCTCACGCAAATATTCCCCAAGTGCTAGTTTATATAGTTTATTCTCGTGATCAATTTGCATGTTTGTAGTTTTAGTACAAAAATTCCCCAATGCTTATTTTACCAATACTGATTATTCCTAACATGTGATCGGATTGACGAACCGATCACGATTTTGTGTAGTTGATTATAGGATTCCTAACATCTCTGTGGACGAACCCGGTACTTGATGCTATTTACCAATTTTGGTAGTGTAGTAGTAGCAACGGGAGCAACAATTACAAATTCCATCTTTGATTCTCGGTCCTGCTATCGGTTCAATTAGTGGATCTTCCGTGATTGATTAATAAGCGACGCTGGGAGGGGGTGGGTCAAATTTTGGCGTCGCTTCCAAGGATGTTAGTTTAAAGGTCTAGTAGTTAACTTGCATACCATGTTAGTTGAGTAGTTAGTGTTATTTTTGTTTTTGTTTTTGTTGGTTTTTGTTGTTGAGCTTTCTTTCTAGTATTCAGTTATTAGCCCTTTTACTAATGTTATTTTTAGTTGGTTACTATTTTATTCCTGGTTTATAGTACACACACGTACCACTAATTTGGGAGTTTACATTATCTAACGGAATACATAGCTGGTAGGTGACGAAGGAGGAGGAGATCTAGACTGGAAGTTCTACAAGAACCAATTTCGGTTGTTGTAGAGAGCGAAGGAATGACGAAAGATAACCAAACTTTGAGAGAGTATGTGGCTCCTAAAATAGATAATTAACCCCTTTGCATTGACTTCCCACCCTTGCCACCCAATGTCACTTGTGAGCTCAAGAGCGGCATGATCTAGTGTTTCCCCAATTTCCATGAAATGGCCGGTGAAGATCCGAACAAACACTTGTCGGAGTTTCATCTAGTTTGTACCAACATGAAGCCACCGGGAGTATTCGAGGAAGACTACAATTTGAGTTTGTTTCCTTTCTCACTTTGAGGTACAACCAAATATTAGTTATACTAACTTCCACGCGGTTTAATCACCTCCGGGTTGGACATGAAGCACAGATTTCTTGAGAAATACTTCCCAACTTCAAAGTCAGCGGGGTTGAAGACGAAGCTTTCCAACATCTCTCAGTTCGCTAATGAATCCCTTTAAAAGTAATGGGAATGGTTCAAGAGGTTATTAGATAATTTTCCATATCATTCATTCAAGGAGGGGGATTTAGTCTACTATTTCTTCGAGGGGCTGTGTGATGATGACATGCGTATGGTGAACGCCGCTTGGAATAGTTAAATTGCCAACAATAGCCCAAGGGAGGCAATGACACTCTTCGAGGAAATGGAAAATGGTACAAGGTAGTTTGGTACAAGATCGAGGGTGAAAACCATGGATGAGCCTTCTCATTATCCCAAATTGGAGGGGCAAGTCTAAGCTCTTTCTTCTGGGATGAAAGAGTTTTTGAAAGGGAGGGTTCAACAAGTAAACGTGTGTGGTATTTGCAGCCTTGATCATCACACAAATGTTTTCCTACAAGAGGTGGAAGATTTGGAGGAAGTTAAAGCATTGGACTTCAACACCGGTGGAAATAGGTCACAATTCGGTAGGGGGCCACAACTAGGGTTTCGTGGGAACAAAAAAGGTGATAGGAAAGACCCCCTAAGAGAACACCTTCAATCAGAGGTACTGCGATCAACCAAACTTCTGTTAGCGCGAGGAGAATTATGTGCAAGGGTACAACCGAGGCAGACAAGCTCCACCTCAACCCTATCAAAGGGGAGAAGGGTCTTCCAACAACAATGTCTCACTCTACAAGTCAAATCAAGAAGAAATCTTGGAAGCAATCTCTCAATTGGCTAAGAAGCATCATGTTTTTACAGAGAGAACAAGGCTCGAGATTGAAGATCTTAGGACTAGGGCATTTTCAAGCATCAAGAATCTTGAAATTAAAGTTGGAAAATTGCCACCTCGGTAAACCAACTTGAAGCCAAAGAGTCCGGCAAGCTTCCTCCCAACCAGAGATTAATCTAAGGAATGTGAGCGCTTTGAAGCTAAGAAGTGGGAAGAAGGTTCGTGAGCTCGAGAGAGAGATCTTGCAAGAAGACGACTTGGTCGTGGAGAGAAAAAATAAATCAACTTGGAGGAGTAAGAATTGGTTGTGGAGGAGGAACCCGTCAAGGAACTTCCAACACCCGAGGACAGGGTGAATCTTCCGCCACCTTTACCTAATGCACTTAGGGGAATGCCGAAGGTGGCAACCAATGATAAGCACATCCGTAAGATCTTCAAAAAGGTTAAGGTTAGAATTTCACTCTTGGACTTAATTGAGCATGTGCCTTCTTATTCTAAATTCATGAAAGTTTCATTCACTAAAAAGAGGAACAAACCACATAGTAAGTTAGTAAAATTTAAAATGGGGGGAGTCTCTACTCTTAATCATAGAAATTTTCCCAAGAATGTGATGACCATGACATGTTTTCAATTCCTATTTCTTTAGATGGTAAATTGCTAAAAAATGCTATGATTGATCTAGGAGCCTCTATTAATGTCATCCCATCTTGTATTTATGAGAACATAGAAATAGGTGATCTTAAAGAAACCAGGGTGATTTTCCAAATGGCCAGTCACTCCCAACCTAGTCCTCGGGGTTTAGTAGAGGATGTTATGGTTCGATTTGGAAATTTGGTGTTTCCGGCGGACTTCTATATCCTTGATGTTATGCAAGATAGTGGTGCACCATCAATTTTATTGGAGAGACATTTTCTTAAAACATCAAGGACTAAGATTGATGTTCATTCAGGAACACTAACCTTAGAGGATAACATAGATATGGTAGGTTTAATATTTACAAATCTAAGCATGATTCAACTAATCCTTCTCTTGTGTGTAAAGGCATAACCTTATGTGAAGAGCTTGCTCAATGTGAAAAACCACGCATGAATGAAAATTTTAAATGCCAAAATGAGATTCTTGAAGATGATGAGGTGTCACACGACATAGAAACCTTGCATGCTCTATCTTGTATGAATGAACTTTATGATGATACACTTTTAGATGAACATACTTCCTCTAGTGTGATTAAAGATGCTTTGCATCCGATATCTCACACTAACTTGCAGTGGAAAAAGAAGTTGTTTAAGGAATTAATAATTGCTAAACCCTTTCCCAATCCCAAAGTCAACAAGAATGTATCTATGATTGAAAAAGATGGACATGCTTGGTACGTTTCACGAAAGGTGAGGGGTAAGCTAAGGTAATGTGGAGATCTGTCTACAAGGACTTGATTGTTGGTGGTGTCAAGGATGGCAATTTTGGTGACCCATCAAACTAATTTTATTAGTTTTTAAAATGCATGAAACAATAAGTTGCGAGGAAGACAATAAAAATACGGTGTTTCCCATTTAATATTAGTAGTTCAATAGTTTGTCTTTAAAATTTTGGAATGTGTTTGATTTTTGGTTGTGTTTTAAGGATTATTACTCATCAAAATTATTCCTGATTAGTGATCCTTTTGGTTTTCATTTTTTGGGTGCCAGCACAAAGGAGACGTGTACCAGCACGGTTGTTTCCTCATGCCAGCACGAGGGCAGCACTCACTCGACACGAGCCGACACACGCTCGACACGGGCTAACACGTGTTATCGCGGATCTAGCCTAGGGATTCATGCAGCCTACCCACCCTACCCAATTAAATCACTCTGAAACCTCTATATAAACCCCTCATGCCAAACTCTTCTTCCTCCTCTTCTTCTCCTTTAAGCTGAGTTCTACTCTTCCTCCCTCCCTAAACAATTTTGGCCATAGCTCTCTCAATTTTCCTCCAATTTTCATTTACCATATATTAAAATCTTCATATTTCTGAGCCCAACCAAACCCATTCATTAACTTCCCCAGAAAAAATCACCATTTTCCCCAGAAAATGAAAAACCAGCTCGGCCAAATTTTGAGTTTTCTCTAAAAACTTAATTTTTGGTCCGTTCTGGCTACTAGAGTTTACTTCATGAGGATATAGGAGGAGTACCACACACTTATCAAGCAGATATTTTGGCCCCAACTATCACCTTGAGGTATTCGACTAACCTTGAGTACTCGGTGGAATTGAAGTTTTTTTGGATATTTTGCATGCTTGGATTTTTGGGGGCATTAATGTGATATTTGGATTGTTGTGTGAAAGGATATTTTAAGTGGGGGGTGTTGGTAGGAATTTTTATGTTTTATTGGTGATTGTTGGTGCTGCTTTGTATTATGTATATATATCATCATGCCTCGTAGACGGAGAGGGGAAGCACCAAGAACGGTGGGGTCATCTTGTTGAACAACCCATCCAAGAGACTAAGTTTGTAGACATGAAGACCCTCAAGGATATTAAGCTCTACAAACCGGTCTAGGTGCTCTTGCGAAGGATTGGGCTCAAGGAATTCATTAAGGTGGCAGCCCCCACCTACACTCGGTATACACTAGAGTTCCTATCCATCGTTTTGAGAGCTACCAATGGGTAGGGAGAAAAGGTATTTAGATTCCCCTTGGGGGGATGTGGCCTGATCTATGACCCATCAGGAGATAGCTTGGGTATTTGGGTGGAAGTTTTATACTTGAGTTAGAGGGTACAATGAGCCGGCTGTTGGTTTCGATTTGTGTTTGTTCTTGCCCTCCATCATCCGAAGGCCACGGGGGATAGAGATCAAGAACACTGATATAGTCCACCAAGTGTAGAGATGTGGCATGATTTTTGAGTGCGGTAGTCAGTTGCCAAATGGAGGCAACAACCTGCACCAACAAGGACTGTAAGATCTCGTGGTCTATCTACATTGGGATGAGTTGTATTAACTTGGTGGATGAGTTAATTTTCCACTGTATCGACCTCTCTAGGAACCAAATGGGGAAGATACCTATCAGGGGGATAATTTCGCTTCTGGTAGAGTATCTTAAGCTTCGGGTAAGCAATGACATGCGGGAGAACCGGAATGCTGTTTACACTCTTACTCTCGTAGTCATTGAGGAGGAAAGTATGATAGAGGTGGAGGATAGCATCACCAACGGGCTAAACAAGGGCCAGCGTTTCATGAGGCTTCCCTAGGAAGGTAGGATTGCACTGGCCAAAACCTTCTTGATTCAGGATTTGATCAAACAACCCGATGAGGACTCCCAAGTTATATTGGGTAACCATATGGAGGATGTTGACAAAGAGGAGGATGACCAGGTTCCGGAGCAGCTAGCACTGCCCTTCCCCACCGATCACCAGATAGCTTAGCCGACCCCAAATCTTCAGCAGTTTGTGCCACCCTCTCAGTTTCCACAGTTTGTGCCTTTCTGATATTTGATCAGCCCCCAATACCCGAACCCTCGGTGGAGCAGGTATTTAGAGCACCGCCACCATACTGGGGCCATTTTCATTAGTAGAGAGCCTTCAATTAAAGGCAACAGTTAAAGGAAGTTCTCCAAAATCCTCATTTAACTGACGTTACTGAGTTTGAAATAAAACTTCGTGTCTCCGAATTCTGATTTAAGGCAGTTTTTGGTCAATTGAAGGTGGTCATGTCAATCCGCCTTTAAAAATGATACTTTCCAAGTTTGAAAAGTAGGAACGAATGTTTTCCAAACTCAAAAAACATATGGTTTCCATGGCTCAAAGAGCAGTTACGGTTTACGAGGTCGTAATTAATTCGTGGCCATTTTCTGAGTTTGTAATATGTTATAATTCTTGTCTTTCTGCATATGTAAAACCTTTAGGACTTCAGAAAAACATTTTAGTTTTAGAAAAACACACTCATTTCATTATATGCATCAAATTAATAAAATTATAAGGTCAGCATTCAATAGTCATCTCCAATACGAATAGAACTTGATTTCAACATTTAAATTAATTAGTCATCAAACATTCACAAAAATT
This sequence comes from Rubia tinctorum, assembly GCA_032355605.1. Taxonomy (NCBI): domain Eukaryota; kingdom Viridiplantae; phylum Streptophyta; class Magnoliopsida; order Gentianales; family Rubiaceae; genus Rubia; species Rubia tinctorum. Next base: position 16,191 of record JAULKM010099239.1, read on the forward strand.
AGTCATTAAATGGAGCTTAAATTCAACATCCAATAGTCATCTCCGATACTAATAACATGATAAAGCTTGGAAATTTCATTCTTCGACATCTTCAATGTCGCCGGTTGAAGTTGATCAGTGCGATTGTTGTCGGGAGGTCGATGCTAGGTGGCACTCATATGCTCATTGATATTTTCCAAGGAATCTAATCTAAACCTTCATGGCACAAAATTCCTTGCACATATATTTGTAGCAATCCTTGAAGCCTTTCAATTACGACTTTTCACTACCTACAACGTTTATTGAGCAACATATGAGTTATTTAAACAATAAAGAAAACACAAAAATTCAAGTGAATAAAATCAATGAAAACTAATTTCTGACTTACCTTCCTCGATTCTCGGCCTCTTGCTTGCCTCGGGAGCTTTCAGGGTTTTAACAAAACACTTACGTTCTTGAAACACCCATCCCTTCTTCTAAAAGTAAGTCTTGTCTGATCAACATCTTGTAGCCACTTCTCTATATGTTAGAAATCTCGTAATATGCCATCGATATCCTCTGGGAAAACAACTTATGGGTGTGTGTATGGGCAGTCTAAAAGTTTGTTAATAATCCATCGGCTAATCGGGATATCAATTCCGCTATCCCAAGTACTATAATCCCCATTTTTCAAATCACTCATATTAGCATAAAATTGGCAAACATAATCAAAATATGCTTTTTCATCACATGAAAGCAAAATTTTGACATGTTGTTCACTAAACGGTTTAAGGGGATTGGCAAACCCTATAGCTAGATACTCATTGAAATCTACAAGATATGTATATAACAACTTTCTCTTCTCACGTAATGCCTCATACCTATTTTGAGCAAATTGAAAAACAAAATTTTTGTCATTGAACCCGGCATTGTCTCCGGTTGAATGAGCTCTCAGATTTCGCTAGATTTAACCTCCCCTAGAAATGCCAAAATGTTGGTTTGTTTAGCGAGAAGCGAGAAAACCATGATCCTTTGCGAGTTCGTAACTAGCATAGGGTTTATGGATATAGGGTTAAATTATGAAATTTGATTCGATTCCCTGTTTTTAAAATTATACTGGCTAGTTTCCCACTTCAAAAATTGTGATTTGATTTTATACATTAAAGAGACATATTATTTTCAGAGCTCGAAATGATTTATTTTGAAAAATTGTGAGCAGCAAAATTTCCAGAGTTGGACCGATAATGACGTATGAACAAGGGAAACCATTTTTCAAGATTGAAAAACCCTATCAGACATACATGTATACATGAGACAAAAAAAATTCGAACTCAAAAAAAGACTGGTCAGTAAATATAAAGGCAAGATACCTTTCCGAGCTTAGAATAGTGTCTGCACTTTTTGCCTTAAAGTAAAATTTTCAAGTTAGATATCACATACATCCATTACATTTTCAAATCCAACCCATGAATCCATTACATTCATGAAGAATGTAATAAAAAACAAACATTCTCAAATTATGCCAACAAATGAATCCAAATTTCCAAATACAAAATCCATAAATTCTCAAAACAGCTCCAAATTCACAAATCAAACGGAAAAAACCCAAAAATACAAATCCAATCCAATAATTATTCTATATTTTCTACCCAACCCTTTTATCAATGATAGATTCCTCTCCTTCTTGTCTGCCCCAATGTTTTATTCAATGGATTGATCCCTATTTCCATTGTCCCTGCCTCGATCACAACCGTCATCATCTTCATATTCACTTTTTGAGAATACCGGCTCAAAGTTAGGTTGCTCGTCATCATCCCTCAATTGCAGATGGAGGCCTTGAGCTTCCAGGAATGGGATGTGCTGGGAATGGACACGAGTCAACATCCTCTGCCTCTGTCATGTCCGCACATATACGATTGAAACACTTGGTCACCCTAGCTTTACAACCGCCGCCGGTATCTGTAAAAAATGAAAATTTTAATTGGTTAAAAAATTTCATATATACATTTAAAATTAAAATAACCAGTATAAGTTCAAATATTTTATCACATACGGGTGATAAGACGTCAAATGCATGTATTTTCCTGAACATTGAACACCTCTTTTGTTATCTTTTTGTTGGAATATTTATATATTTAGGTAGGTTTATATCATAAGGAGTTGAGATAACCGTTTTTGGTGTTCGTATCCAAATCCTTCATTTTGTAACTAATTTTGAGTCTAATGGATTTTTGGTCCTTACGAGCATCTAGATTCCTTTTTGTGAGCTAAATTTGTAGATTGTTTGTAAAAACTTCAGAGTATTTTAGTGAAGGCCATTTGCAAGGATGGTATAAGATTGAAGGCCACGAGTCAAAACGTGGTAGAAGATAAAAGGTTCGAAGAAGGACAAAGAAGTGAATGAATTGTGATCCGGAAGTTTGAACCAATTTTTGGGAATGATCCGAGAATAACCATCATTTGAGAATTATCTTCTTGAGAACTATAAAATTGACTACAAGAACTTCCAAAATGGACCAGTGGTTCACTCGTAGCAATGGAAACAATAAGAGGGAAGAAGCACCTCTGCGGGCCACAGACCTGCCTTGTGGCTCATAGAAATGGAGCTGGACAGAACCATTAAAGTTGATTTTAGCCTCTTCTTTCACCCAAATTTATTTTAGCCGAATATTTCTCTCCAAAAACCCTAAAACACTATTATTTATTCATCTTTTCTCTCATTCTTACCATGGATTCTTGTAGATTTGTTATGAGTTTAGCTAATCTAGGCTAAATATACTCTTGGGAGCAATTGGTAAGCCTTTATAGTATGAATTTGGGAGATTTGATTTCTCCTATTTTGTGTTTTGATTATCATGTATATTTTGTGCTTTCTCGTGTAGTTAATGCATGATTTAGACTAGGATGATCAACTAGTTGATGATTGTAGGTTAATTATTTGCTAGTTTTTGGTTAAACCCAGGATACTTTAACTTTTTGTCGATGTGATTATCGTTAGTTTATGTTAAGTTATAATTAGGTGTGATAACTAATTCGATTATTGATGGATGAAATTTCTTAGATTTGAGATTGTGTTTGACTAATTATCAATGTGGCTCACTAATAACGATTAGCATAAAGGCCCATCATTGTAGTCATTATTAGTTGATATATTCGTGCTATCCCGATATTTTTCGCTTGTAGGATATTGTGTTAGTTTTATTGGTTCTCCAAGTGTATTGCTATTCTCAGGGAAGTCTATGACGCCGATCGTCTAGGGTGACCTGAGGGTAAGGGTTATTCTGTTGGTCGCGATCGCCCACTCTACATATAACCGAGGAGAGGTGAGAAATATCTTCACCCGAAAGGTGTTGATAAGTTCTCCAAAATATGTGATTAATGCATAAAAATAGGATTATTAGTTGATGATCAAAGGATAACTATAAATATAAACCAATTACGCCCAAGACTCATTATTATCTTTATTCCATCTTTTGTACTAGTGTGATCGTATTTATATTGCTCTATATAATTGTATGTTAAGTTAGTAGTTTAAATTAACCGTTGTTTTTTCCAAAACCAAACCTCCCACTTTGTTACCACACACGTAGAGTGACTTCTTCATGTGCTTTTTAACTATGTTTAATACTCGATAAAACCTTCTTTTCCTCGTGGATGACCCTGACTTTCTATTATCTACTTTCTAGTTGTTAGCCGCAATTAGGGCCTATAAATACTATCTTTGAGAGGCACGACAAAGGCCTCCAAATTTTTGGTGCCGCTGCCAGGGAAAAGGCGCATTTTGTTGAGTGTTAGTGTAGTTCTTTGTGTTTTGTTTTTCTCTTTGTGTGTTCTTGTTTGTTCATAGCTTGTGCTTGTTTTGTATTTTTTTTTGGAAGGACATATTGCCTTTGTTCTTGGTTTATGTTACATGCTTATTCTAAGACCCGAGAACCTTTGCACTACGGCCCCAAATTCTTTGTGCTTCTTTGTTTTTATTTTCTTTTGTTCGAAGTATGTATTGCTTGAGTTCTTGGTGTACTTCTACCAAGAATTCTTGCACTACTATTCCAATTTTTTTTTAAAAAATGAAATAGCTCTTTTTGAAAAAAAATAAAACCAAATTCTTTACATTTGATAAACTCACATATGCAGATGTCTATCTCACTGATGTCATACTCAAGGCAAATATCTTTCCAGCCACCACGGTACACCAGCCGATTCTTTGTCTTCCTAGAAAAGGATATAATCCAAATTTTCCATAGGGATCACAGATTACTGTCTTGGTGAGAATATTAAGTTGATAAGCTATGAGTGTTTCAGTATGGATAAGCTACAAAATATGATGATGTACAGAGTAAAATTTCAATAATACACTTATATTCCAAAATAATGTCTAAAAAGCATTATCTCCATATGAAAGGTGTGGAATAACTAGTATGATGTCCTTGTATGGTTAGTGTTCATATTTAAGTACGAAATGTTATAATGTTGACCAAAACCATAGATTTTTCAAATAAAATAAAATAATTAAAAACAACCAATATTTATTATAGCAGTAATATAATAATACCATTTTTTGCGGATAATGGTTTGCAAATTTTTTACAGTGCCCTTAGAAGTAAATAAAATTATTATTTGCAAAATAGATTCGTATAATTATGTATCATTAAATTATATTTCATTACAACATTTTTGGATTGGCCCTGCTTTGAAAATCGCGTTCTGCAATTTTTGGTTCTCCAACCACGCTCATAAGCTCTCCTCTTCCTCTATCTGGCACTGCCATCATAGCGGAGCCACCCAAAAACCCTATAACATATGCTCAGATTCTTTGTAAACCAATTAAAAGTTCCGATCAAATCTCAGTCCCTACTACAGGAGTTACCTTCAATCTTAAAAACCCACCGCGAAATAGGACTTGTTTTCTATGAAGAAGAATGCGATAAGTTAGAAGCCTTTCTGAAATGGGCGCTTGTCAGAAAATCCTCGCGAAGTAGGCCTCAATTGGACAAACTTCGTTGAGATTTTTAGACAGCCAGTTTCAAGGGCCATACCTAGATTTACTCCTTGATAATAATAAGTTCTTATTTATTTTTCAGTTCCTGATGATTACTATAGATGATGGATTCATAAAGTGTGGAATTTTGGTCCTTATTCTTTAAGAATCACCAGATGAACTTCAAATTTTAATCCTAACCCTGATTCTCCTATTGTTCTTTTTTGGCTTGCTCTATATAGTTTACCCCAACACATTTTTGATGCAGATGTTATGATGTCAATAGGAAGTATCATAGGGTGTCCTGTTAAAGTGGATAAAGCTATTTTGATTAGGACTAGACCTCATGTAGCTAAAGTTTATGTTGAATTAGACATTACATTGCCTAGAACTAAAATAATTTGGCATAACTATAGGGGTCAAGGTTTCCGGAAATATATTAATTTTGAAGATGTTTCTAATTACAGTGTCAAATGTTTCAAAATTTGTTATTTGGAATCTAACTGTAAATCTGAAGCCCTGCAGGGAACATCTCAAGCCTAGAGACTAACAAAGGTTAATAAAAAATGGAAACGTCTTCATCCCCAGGTATCCCTCCTAATGAAAATATTTGATTCCTAATGATAATCCTGATACTATTAAACATGTGATGCAGGAGGTCTGGAGACCCAAATTAAAAATAACAAATAACATGGATGCTCAGATAGGAAATGAGGGTAAAAGTTCTGAAAAGTTGACCTCTTTTACATAGGTTCATGTTCCTTATAATCCTAACCTAAATGTGATTGAGTATAATACTACTGTTGATCCTTCTGCGGAAAACCAAAGCTCACCCGCTCCAAAGGACATCCCTTCTACTAAGCCTATACTTATTCAGACTGTTGTTTCAAACATTAATGAATCTGAGCCCCTAATTTGATCTCTGATAAGAATCCATCTCCTGGAATGTCTCATGAAAGGATATCTCTGAAAATTTTCAAAAGACTGTTTCAACAGATAATCTCATCATCAGTGATAATCTAATTGAAAATTTTATTGAAATTAATGCTGGATTATCTCCATTACCATCCTCAGAAGATAATTTTAAAAAGAAGGCAAGGTATATTTTAGAGATGAACTTTAAGATTGATTTAAAAACTGGATATAACTCTAAACCCAATATCCCAAACTCTTCAAGGTTCTTTCCTCTTAGAAATGGTTGCTTCAAAAAAATAGATTTAATTCCTTACTCAAAGATCCTTTGAATGATAATAATGATGATCCTAATTCCCAAAAAAGAAAGTAAAACCGAAAGGATTATACATCTAGTCCTAAAACGGTTTGCACCAGCTCCTCAGTGTTCTTTAAACATTATGTTTTTAATGGATTTAACCCTTCGTGTATGGAATGTTAGAGGTATAGGAAATAAAGCTTCAAAATTCAAAATTAGGGATATTAAACATAGATATCATATCTCATTCTTTGTACTGATTGAACCAATCCTGGAACATAATCAGATTAGTAAAATCTCTTTCGATCTAGGATATAAAATTGTTTTTTCTATAGATGAATGTAAGATTTGGTTTTTCTGGGATGATTGTGTTAAAACTGACATTGTAATAACCCTTAAACAATACATTCTGTCCAAAATTCAACACCCATCTCTAAATAAGGCTTGTCACAAAGATTTTGTATATGGTAAGCATTTTCAAAAAGGCAAAGCAAAATTGTGGGATGGACTGTGGGCTCACAATGACCTCCCTCTCTTAGCCATTGGGGATTTTAATGTTATAGAAGATCAATCAGAGTATTTTGGACATTCAATCCCTGATCCTAAATTAACAACAGATTTTAATCAGTTTAAATCCATAGGTCATTTCTCAACCTTACCAACCCCAGGTAGTCATTTTACTTAGACTGGAATAAGGCCAAAGGGAAGAGTTTGGAAATGACTAGACAGGGGTATAGAAAACTCTCTATGGGCGAATGATTTCCCTACTTAACATAAATGCAAAATCTAGGGAATAATCTGACCATTCACAACTAATTTGCAAATCAGTTCTCATAAATACTCTGGGTCTAAACCTTTTAAGTTCTAAAATTGTTGGATCAGTTATCCAACATTCCCCACTCTAATCCAGTCTGCATGGAACATTGATTATAATCAATTAGGAATGAAAAACTTCTCATTCATGCTTAAAAATACCAAATAGGCTTAAAAAGTTTGGGAAAAAAAATACCTTTGGCAACATCTTTGATAAGATTAAAACATGTGAAGAAGTTTTTCTAAAGGCTAAACTGGGTCTTCAATTATTGGAAAATAACTCTAACCTCTTCGCTTATAACAAAGCAAAAGATTGAATTAACTCTAGCAGTATTGCAAGAAGAAGTTTATTGGAAACAAAAGTCTAGAGTTAAATGGTTAAAAGAGGGTGATTCTAACAAAAAATGTTTCCATAACACAGTTAAAGCTAAGCATAATAGGCAATGTATTGCATAAATAAAAAACTCTCAAGGAATCTGGTTATCTGATCAAAAGGAGATTGGTCAAGAAGTTGTTTCTTTCTTTTCTTTCTTCTCACTGAAGACAATCATGATCCCACATGTTGCAATACAGCTTGGTTAATTGAAAAATGCCCCCCAAATGGTAACTGAAGACATGAATCAAAATATGATAAAATCAATCACCATTGAATTGCTCTCAGAAGTTGTGAAATCAATGGACTCTGATTTAGCTCCTGACCCAGATGGGCTCTCAGGATTTCTTTTTCAAATCTTACTAGAATATAATAAAAAATGATCTCTTATCAGCTGTAAATGAATTTATAGTTAGTAATCCAATACCAAAGGCTATTTCTTCTGCTCTAATAACTTTAATCCCTTGAAAAGAAGTCATATCTACTTTAAAGGATTTTAGACCTATAAGCCTTTGTAACTTTGTAAATAAAATTTTCTCAAAACTACTAAGTCTCAGGCTAAAACCTCTTATGCCTTCTCTTATATACCCTAAACAATCAGATTTTGTTCAGAGACGAGAACTCACAGATAATGTTCTTTTAATGCATGAAATTACCAATTTTATGAACTCTTTGAACCGTGGTTTTAATGTCATATTCAAACTGGATATGATGAAAGCCTTTGACCGTGTTTCTTGGTAATTCCTTTTTTGTCTTCTAACCAAAATGAGATTTCATAGCTCTTTTATTAACCTCATATTGGGTAATATTAAAGCACCTTATTTCTCCATTTTAATCAATGGCATGTCTAATGGTTTTTTCAAACCTACAAGGGGCCTTAAACATGGGGATCCCCTCTTCCCATATATTTTTTATTCTCTTGGAAGAGGCTTTTTCAAGATATTTGAACTTCCTCTGCCATTATACTAATATTGGTTTTTTCAAAATACCTCATTCTATAAATGTTGTAACTCATCTAGACTTTGCAGATGACATAGCCGTCTTCATAAAATATTCTAAGATGGGTCTCAAAACATTTCTTTTGTTTTTTAACTCCTTTGAAAAAGCCACAGGTCAAAAGTTAAATTTTGAAAAGTAAAATTTCTACCTCTCAAAGTTCACATCTCCCATAGGTAAGTAATATATCTTATCCGAAACTGGAATGATAGAAGGCTCATTCCCCTTCAAATACTTGGGCCACTCCATTTATTTGGAAAGAAACAAAAATATCTACTATCAAAATGTAGTAGACTCGGTTTCTTCACGAATTCTAAAATGGCAAAACTGCTTTTTAAATCGAGCTAGAAGAATAGTTTTAATTAAGCATGTACTGTCAGCTATTCCATTACATATTTTAACAGTACTAAAAGCTGCTAACTACATGTTATATTTGCCAAATTCTTCTGGAAGATGACTGAAAATGATATAGGTAGCAAAAACGTTTGGAAATCATATGTCCAATTATGCTATCCAACAGCTAAAAATGGTCTGGGTCTTAAAAAACTACGCACAATGGTTTTGGTGTTTCTCTCTCAAATTATGGTGGAAACTACAATAAGGTCAATCTCTATGGTCCCAGTTCATGTGGAGCATGCCAGATCATTTGAAATCCTCAAAAACAAGGAAGAGAATCATTGAGGTTTCTGATCTAGCTATGAACAATTCTATAAATGTTTCTTTTCATATGGCCTGGAGATCCTAGTAAATACCCCTCACCAAGATGAGTTTCTTTTTAAATATATCATTAATTTAACATCACTACTGCAAAGTTTAAACATCCCATTTTATTGTTATATTTACTTAAGCCTGATTTACTCTAATACTTATAGTTTTTCAATATAATAAATGAATAAAGTCAACATTGCTCCTTAAATTTTTCCCATAAAAGAAACAAGACTTTTTTGGTAGTATCCTAAGAATTATCAGGTTCATAATTTGGCATTACTAATCTTATTTTATTAATTTATTTTAAAAAATAAATCTTAGTAAAATACAATATTTCAATCCATATTTACTATAGTTAGTCATTTCACAAAAGTTAAATCTCAATAGAACAACAAATAAGTAACTCAATAGAACAATAAATAAGTAAATATCATAGTAAGCGAAGCAAATAAATAAAAAAATTGTTTAAAATAAAGAAAGTAGATAAATTTTACAAAATTAATGTTGCATTTGTGAAACAATAAAACTTATATAATATTCATGTAATATACAATAACATTTTACAATTCCTAAATGTTTAAAAATTATTTTTATTTACATATAATATATCGGGAGACTCTTAAAGTACCCAAGTTTTTCTTCGCCTTCCATTTCCTCTATTATGCTGGAGAATTTTATTTGTTATCCCTAATTTATTGGGGCCTCTTCCGAACCTGTATTATTTGTAGTAGGTATCCATTAGAAGTGCCACTAGAAGTGCCCTTGTAACAGTGCCCTTAGAAGTAAATAAGATTATTATTTACAAAATAGATTTGAATAATTATGTATTATTAATTTAACATCATTAATACTAAAGTTTAATCTTCCTATTCTATTGATATATTTACTTAATCCTGATTTACTATAATACTTTACTTATAGATTTTCAATATAATAAATGAATGCGGTCAACATTGGTTCTTAAAATTTTACCTAAAAAGACAATACTTTTTGGTAGTATCCTAAGAATTATCAGGTTTATAATTTGGTATTACTATTGTTTTTAAAAATGAAAATAAATAATAGTAAAATACAATACTTTATTCCGTATTTATTAAAGTTAGTCATCTCACAAAATTCAAATCTCAATAGGACAACAAATAAGTAAATATCATAGTAAGTGAAGAAAATAATTTTTTTTAAAAATAAAGCTGGTCGTTAACTTTTACAAAATTTAATGTTGCATTTATGAAGAAATGAAACTTATATATAACATTCATTTAATATAAAATACAATTTCACAATTCATAAATATTTGGAAATTCTTTTTATTTACATGTAATTGAGAATTTAAATAGTTCTAAATAGAAATAAATATATAAAAGATATTAAAAACATGCCAATTCAGTTGCCCTTTTCTACTTCCTTTGTGTGATGAAATATGGATTCGTTGGTTGAGAAATTTGTCCTTCCCGAAAAATATTTTCCCCAAAAGGATTCTTCACAATGTTCATATTAGCTGAGCAATTTCCTCCTTTGGAAATCGTCGCCGTACCTCTCAAAAATACATTTATAAGCCTAATATGCTTACTAAATACAACTAAGTAGATAGTTTGGCAAGTCGGGGTCGTCCACAGAGAAGAGGGATAT
>JAULKM010099240.1:0-10954 GCA_032355605.1 Rubia tinctorum
TAGGATAGAAGATACGTAGAATATCTCAGTATATCTTTAGCAGATATTTTAGGGATAGAGTTTTACTATAACTCATTATCTTTGTATCATGTATTCTATATATTCTACATTTCTCAATAAAATAATCATTGGGTAATTTACTCTTTCAAGAACTATTGATTTTCCATATTTATAGAATTGGGAGATAAATCGTAAAATGGGAAATTTAAGCCAACAATAAGTCCCATGCATTACGTTAATAAATTTAAAAGAATATTCAAGTAGTTTAATTTTATCGATGATAAAATGAACTTTCCTTTTTTATCAATATGCTCTCGGTACTCGGTAATGATAAGCATGATATAACACCTATCTCATATTATTTATTTCCTCCAAAAAGAAAACTCACAAAATTGACTAAAATTTTAGAAACTGCCACCTGCATATTAGTAGTGACACGTTTACTTTCTTACGTTATATGCATGTTGGATTCTAGATAATACTTGAAGTTACAAACTTCAATATAAATACATTCATCTTGTAGAACCACAATGCAATAGTTCGTACTTGGTTTGCATTAGTAAATATTGATTAACAATGTTGGGAGTTTTTGATAGACTAACAGCAAAGCAGCCAGTCGAGCTTCTTGTTGAAGTGTTTCCGCCAAGAAATATCATATGTCGGCGAGACATTGCAAACTATTTCATTAAGATGAAGGCTGATGCAGATAAAACCTTCTACAACTTTCGAAATGGGAATTTCATGGCTATAGGCACGAGCGGTGACTCACCTCCTCGGTATGATTTTCATTATAATCTTTGTATTTAATGTCTTACATTAATTACTATTTTTTTTTTGGTTCCGTACATTTTTTTTTATCATCTTTTGGTCCACGGGAGCAAAACCACGATTTTTTAGTACCCAACAAATTCAAAATGAAATTCCGGTCCCCAAAACCATATTCCGGATGGTTTTCGGGGATCAAGAGATAGTATAAGATGTTATATTAGGGACTAGAAAACAATTTAGTCTACCTGAAACCCACCCGGAATCTGATTTTGGAACCGAAATTTTCACTTTGAATTTGTTGGGTACTAAAGAAATGTGATTTTGCTCTCGGGGACCAAAAAATGGTACGTAGGGAAAAAAAACAATTTAGTGTTTAAGTTAACATGTAAAAATGATTGTGTATGGGCAGATCGGTAGAGGTGGCGGATGACATCTTTTGCATCTTCTTCGGTACTTTGGATAACATCCCCTATCTGCAGCAATTTTATGCACTCTCAGGAGGTTCAACTGAAGCCGTGATACTGCACGCGGCTTACAAAACCGTGAGAGATCGAGGACCGTATCCTCTGGATTATGCTGTTAGAGAAATGAAAGGATCCTATTCCTTCATGCTATTTGATTCAAAAGTTTCTGCACTTTTTCTTGCTAGAGTTAGTTCTCCCATCTTTATTTTTTATAAGCTGGATGTTTATTTATTTTTTTTACAAAATTATAATCTCAAAATTATTAGGACCGTGACGGGAGGATGGAACTTCATTGGGGAACCGCAAATGATGGGTCATTAGTGTGCTCTGATGATTCCAAAATTATTGCTGATGTTTGTGGGAACCGTTGTACACCCTTTCCTCAAGGTTTGTCTTGCACACCCACAAAATATTTAGATTGTGTTATCCTCCTATTTGTGGCACACTTACCTGATTTGAATGTTTCTTTTTAAATAGCACAATTTCTATTTTTGGCAAGATTCCTTCGATTTCGTCTACTTTTTACTTTCTACATTCAGTTTCATCCACTCATTTTATTCACCTAAATCTAAGCGCATATGCCTATAATGCCACAAATAGATAAACGGAGGGAGTACACATTTCGATAATGAGATTTTTTTTATTTTTTTATTTATTGTTATTTCTTCTTCTTGTTTTGTTTCCAGGGTGCTTCTTCTTGGGAGGCTGTGGCGTGGTTAGCTTTGATCACCCGTACCATATGGTGAAAGCAATTCAACATAAAGATGAAGTTGGGAGAGTTAGGTGCGTCATTTTTGAAGTGGATTTGTACTCGAGACTCGAAATCATTCCCCGCATTGGTAGTGGCGATAGTTGGACAATTGCGTCTACGAGCAACACCAAAAATGAAAATGATCAAGAAGTCATACTCCTTAATTGATCTCCAAGTAAAATGGCTGTAGATTATGTAAGGGTTGTATTAGATTAATAATACAACTTTCATATATATATATATATATATATATATTAATTAATGAATATGGGAGAGGTGCTTCTTGTCCTCATTATCATCATCTTAAGCTGTAAATTTATCAGCAAGAATTGACACTTGCGATTTTTAAAGATTTATTACATACTATATTATGACAGTTGTATTACCAAAATACGAAAAATTATATTTTTTGAAAGTCTTGTGAGATTCGGCCTCTAAATAACTTATAGAGGGACATGAATAAATATTTAACTAATAAAATATTATGTTGAATATGGATAATAATTGTAATTATTATCAAATTTTATAGTTTAGCATAATTGGATTAGATCCCATAATTTCCAGTACACCTCTATATGGGTTATGTGAGTTTCAACAATTAAGTACAGTTTTAAAACTTTGATTTATGCAGTTAAAACCATGAACTTCAAAAATTCTAATCAGGAACTGAAATGCCATTATAAATATTTGACATGCCCCTCCCGACATCGCTAATAAATAATCTTTTCACGTGAGATCTATAAATCCGAGAGAGAGAGAGACGTGAGTCAAAGATAGAGATTTGTTTGTTGCTCTCGTTCCTACTACTACACTACTAGGAATGGTAGATATTGGCAAGTACCGGGGTCGTCCATAAATATGTTAGGAATCTAATAAATAACCAAACACAACTGTGATCGCTTCATCAATCCGACCACATGTTAGGAATAAACAGTGTTGTGAAAACAGTCATGGGGGGATAATCTATATTAACAACTACTAGCATTCAAATGATCACAAGAATTAACAATATAAACTAATACTCGAGAAATATTTGTGTAACATGATTAATGTCATTTCGATCATTGATTTCATTAAATAAAAGAACTAAACCCTACTCTAGTGTTTGTGACACGTGATGCGGACAATGGTCAAAACTTTCCCCTATCTATCACATAGAGGTGCGCGGATTAAATCTTCCATCAGTCTTACCTCCACAACTAGGAGAGTGCAACAACGGCAATGGCTCATTGTGCAGGTCTAATTCTCCCATGTGTAATTAAGTCTTGGGCGAAACACCACGAATGCACTACCCCTTGCCTACAAAGGCAAAGGAAGTAGGAGTCTTATCGATGGCTCTAGGATCAACAAGATAATCCTAGTTTGCTAGTTAGTCTATCTATACCTGCAACCCTTCGAACTGCATAGTCGGCTAACTAGAGCATGGTTGATCGTGGCGATTAACAGCGGTAACCTTCGTGCACACACCCACACAGTTCTGGACCATCGTCACCCCAAGCGTATCTAGGTTTCCTTCCCCGGGGCGTAGCAATAGTGCAACAACATGAAAGTAGACTTAGGTATGTGCTAACAAATTGTGACAATCATGCAATTCACAAGAATTTTAAGAAAAAACCAACATAATAATCTTAAAACACATAGAAATGGGCAGATCTAGAAATCTCCCAAAATGAACATTAATACATTAATACAAATATGTTCCCCAAATAAGATCTCAACTCCCTAAGCATTGAAGTCAAGTATTTCATTGAATTCAACACTTTTGGGCAAAATAAAAATAAAAAGATGAAAAGAAAATAACCTAGAGAGAAAGAAGAGTATTTTCTCTCTCTAGCCTCCTCTTGAGATCTAAAAATAAGCATAAACTTAAACTCTAGTAAAAATAGGCCCATATATATAGTAGTAGGGAATTGGACTAAAAATAGGCCCAAAAGTTGCCAAAAATCTTAGAAGATGCAACCGCCGCGGGGGGTAGTGTCAGGCACTGCCCGTGCCGGCCAAGGGAACCTCGTACTAGCGCAGTACGTCGGCCCTGGCACAGGCTGTAGCCTCCTACCGGCACAAGTCGTCTGCCTTGGCATGGGTCATAACCCCTTGTGCCAGAGCGGTCCATGTCAACCGGTGCGGGCTATCAACCGACACTCCATTTTTGCTCCTTCTGATTTGCATCCCAAGTTGTTTGGCGCCCCTCGTGGGCTGGAACCTCATTTTTCTCAGTATCACAATGTGGGATGTGTCATTCATCACACCCCCGTCATCCGATCTTGGCATTTATAACTTGAAATAGTGTGCGCCGTGTAAAATGGGACGTTCCACTCCCATACTTAGCCAAATTTGGAGTGAAAATAAGACATAGGCACACGGCCAGCACGTTATGGCATGGCCCGTGCTGGAACTTAGCATGGCTCGTATCGAGTGGAACGAATCGTGTCAAAGGCTTCTGACTCGGGTCGTGTGGCATGTAATGGGTAGTGTGGAATGGAACGGACTGTGCTAGGAGAGGCCCTCGTGCCAGCTTAGTGCGGTCTGTGCTGGTCGTTGCTGCTCTGGTCGGTTGACTTGTTTGCTCCGTTACGGTTGAACAGTTGGTCCGATTTTGGAGTTCTTGTACTTGATTTTATAGTGCTCGAGAAGACAAATCCAATTGTGCTACCTTAAAGGGCTGATTCTTTTAGGATATTTCCCAAAATTTTGTGCAACTCCTAGACAACAGTTCCTCCATTTCGGACTTGTCCTTCTTGAAATTTGAATCCATCTTTCTTGGTCCAATTCCATCCATTACCACGCTTTGGTGTCCGGCCTTCAATCTACTACCATCCTTGCGAATGACCTTCGATATCTTCTACCATACTTACTAATGGCATTCATATATCTACTACTACACTCGTGGATGGCCTTCTACAAAGGATAATGAAAAAATACTCACGAACAACCTACTAAAGAGATCAAAAAGGAAGATCTAGGTGCCCGTGAATACAAAGTGTCCATTAGTTTCAATTATGACAACAAAACTCGGGATTTAGACAAGAAACCCAACAATGGTAGTTTAAACTCATTGTCGTGCAAATCTAACTAAAACTAATAATCAACCAAACAAAAATGATAATAAATGTGTCAAATACATTAACTAACGCATGCATGATGGTGCACATCAATATTGAAAAGTTATTTTTAAAATAATGGATATGATATTTATAAATTTATATTAAATTTTAAAGAAAAATATATTTATAAGTCACTTAATTTACAGCAAGTTATTAGAAATTTTCATAGACGATTTGCTCTCCGTTACTCCATCTGTCCCTTAAAAAGTTGCATATTAACTTTTTGCACGCCTATTCAGGAATGCTGAATTGGCTAATTAGAAAAAAAAGACTAGGGCTATTTTTTGTTTCAGATAGACCATGAAAAAAATGAAAGTCACTAAATTGTGTGAAAAAATAAATGAGTCAAAATATGAAGTTTATAATGAAACAAACTAAAAACAAATGTATGAAGTTTTCTACGAGGAAGAATAAGATACCTTAATGATAACTAAAAACTCTAACTCACATGGAAAATTTTTGTTTCCTTGATTTTTTGAGTGATTTTCTTGGTCATTCAAAAGTGTTCTTGATTACTACATATAGAAATAGAAATAAGAATCTGTATTTTTTAAGAAAGATACAAGTTTAACCTGCCCCACCCTACCCACCTCAAACTTACAAACATAATGATCCAAACTACTCTCTCCCTTTTGGAGAAAACTTTTTGTTTTTTTATCAATTTTCTCAAATCATGTTTGAACATCGATAACTTTAGTCACTTATAAAAATGGTGTATAAAAGTTGATATTTGAAAATAGATATTGCATGGAATCTAATAATATATCACGTGATAATGTTATTAACTATGTACTAATTGAAATTTATGGTTAAATATGGCTTGAAAAAGTTGACCAAAAATAGGAAAATTTCTATGGGACGGAGGGAGTAGACAAATCGAGTGGGTTGAGGAAATTTTCTTTATTTGTATTGGTGAATGGAAAATTCTTGAAAGTCAACATTAGTTACTTATACACAATCTTGAAGAATTATACTGAGATCCAAAATTTTGTTACTCAGTTATCCATTACTCCAAAATACATGATTTTTGTTATTCTTGCCTAAAATTAGAAATATTAAATAAATATTTTGTTTGGTGAAATGTTGGAAAGATTTAGTACATGCTCTTAAGTAATTTAGAGTTGATTATTTAAAAGTAGGAAAGGGAAATCAGAACAGATTACGGATATGTTCTTGTATCCAATTATTGATTAATTTTCCATTACGGACTTGGGAAAAAATGGGGGTGTATAAGGTAGCATTACGTTCGAGCGGATTTCAATTTGGACTTACGAGTGAAGTTTTTACCTTTTGCAATTAGCTCCCACCAAGAAAGTTGGATTTGTACAATCACGAAATTGGCAACACCAAAATGCAATTCAATAATATAAGATTGGGACTTTGCGGTTTGGACATAAGTGAGTGAACGGAAGGATCTCAAAATCAACATTGATTACTTCTACACAATTTTGGAAAATTACACTATGGCCCAAAATCGTTTTACCCCATTATCCATTAATCCAAAATACATGATTTTTGTTATTTTTGCTTAAATATAGAAATATTAAATAAATATATTTTTTGGTGAAATGTTAGAAAGCCACATGTTCTAGAGCACCTTATATTATAAAAACTTTTTTCTTTTCTATACTAGCTAGTTAATGTTAGAAATTTTTCTATGTATCGAGCATCGGTAACCATTCGTCAACATACCGGTGCCTATACAATTATAACGCAACTGTGTGGGGTTGTTTTAAATTAATTTTTAATAAATTTAAAATCAAATGCACTCCTAGCACCGGTATATTATAACCTATACCGGTGTTAGCTATTTTTCCACCACAATTTTATCCACCAAATTACTATTCTGGTCTAGGCATCGATATTAGCACCGGTATATGTCATTCAGTTAAAATCGGTGTTGAAAATATTAAATTCGGACTATTTTTTCAAAGGCACCGGTATTCAGTGACCGGCGTTGAATTTATTTATAAGCACCAGTATTTTGGTTCATTTGCAAGATTGTCGATACCTATTAAATTCCTAGCACCGGTAGTGATCTCCCAGTACTGACATACCAATGCCTATGTACCTATTTTTCTAATAGTGTAACCCAATCTGACCTAACCCGAGGAACATTACAGACCCGTTAGAACCTAACTTGACATTTACCCAACCCGACTAGACAAACAGACTTTGACAAGTTTCAACCCGAACATGTTTCAACCCGACCCGACCCAACTCAACCCAACCCAACCAACAGACTCTGACACATTTTAACCCTAACCCATTTTGACCCGACCCGACATGACAAATAGATTTTGACCCGTTTCAACCCGAACCTGTTTGACCCGAACTCAAATCCAACCTGACCCGACCTGACAGACCTCAACACATTTCAATCCTACCCGTTTCAACCCAACCCGACAAACAAATTTTGACCCGTTTCAACCCGCACCTGAATCATGCATGAATACCTGAATTGACAGCACTCTTATAGGTGACAATTGTCTTTATTACGACAACAAAGTGTAGCATAGTAGTAAAAACATGAGAAAAGTACTTTTATAACCCTACCTATTTGAGTTAAGTGTCAATATAACCTTCAAGTGTTTGAAAGTGTCAATATAACCCTAGATAATCAGTGTAAGTGCCAAAACTTATAGGAATATGTGATATAACCATATAAGTTTTACGAATGTGCTGATATAACCCTATAAGTTTTAGGAATGTGCTGATAAAACCCTATCAGTTTTCATAATATGCTGATATAACTCAACCTGCTACGGCGACAGTGCCAGAAATAGGGTCTGGGGGTTATATTGGCACTTACATTAACTAGTTGAGGTTATTTTTGCACTAAAAATTTTCTGAGTGTTGTATTGGCATTTAGTCAATTAGGTAGGGTTATATTGGTATATATCTCTAAAATCATTTATCCGTGTTCAACAACCGGTAAAATGTTTTCCCCCTGTGCTCAAAAAGCTGCAAATTCATGTTGCAAGATATAAGTGGAAAATCATAGTGATCAGTTGTATAAAACTAATATTGATAACCACTTTTACCTTATGACTTTTTAACTAAAAAAAATTAAATCCTCCCTTACATAGGTTCATAGTGGGTGGAAGTTCTGGCTATACAAATCTGAAGATTTTTTTTGCTTCGTCTTCCTAATTTGTTTCTCTCATATTCTTCAATGTTGAAAGAATCCAAGTTACCAAATAGTTGAATCCGCAGGAGAATTATCACCTATAAAAGTTATGCTGCCATCCTTGATAGAGTTCAATACTTTGACCACCTGCTTAAATTAAGATACGGCGAAGTAGTAATTAAAATTTGATCAATAAAATGATAAGGGTAACTACAACCAAATTACTAGCGGCAATTTATTCACTCATCGTATTTAGTTGTTGCTAATGGAAACAAACAGTCCACTTTTTTTAAAAAAAAATGATAATAATTTGAGTCCTTTTATGAAATGATACATGTGAATTTCTATCTCTGAAAAAATAAAGATATATTAATATTCTCTCTAAACACTTTTCCTCAATCCACTTTCTCTATATTTAATTAAAAACAAAATATTATCTCATTCATATGTGCTGGGGTATCCATTAAAAGAAAGGCAAGAGGATGTAATGATAGGTTGAAACATGGCACACACTCTCAAATAACCACCGCTCATATTGAATCTGTTTGATAGCGTTGTGCTTATAGGAAAAGTTGGTTTATTTTAAAAGCATGGGCTTCTACTTTTTCCTCAAAAAATAGTTTCTTTTTTTCAAAACAGACTGTTTTTTTTTTGCACTTCACCAAATAATAAAATAAAAATTAATTTGCTTATAAGCACGTAAACTTATAAGTTATGTCAATTGTAACCAATTTGTTTGTGGGGGTGTGTGTATTCATTTTTGCCTCCCTTGAAAATGAATATGCATCCCAAAGAAAAGATACAGATGAGATTTTCACTAAAATGTAATTTAGTTTTAACCTTTATGATGCCAGTATTATAAATCAAATTTATGCTTTTTATTTAAAATTTCAAAATCGGAAGGAGCATGTCTGACTCAAAGGAACTAGCAAACCCGAGATCAGAATTTTATTATAAGGGTGGCCGGAATAGTTGTTACACTTTATATAAAATTATTTGTGTTTTTAAAATGAATTTATTTTATTATTGAAATAGATATACCATGTTGAAAATGATTTGTTACATTTATTGTTTTAATAAACGGTTACTCCCTCCGTCCCAACACTAATTACCCACTTACATTTGTGTACTATTTTCTATCAAAATTTGACCACATATTTGACAGATATATGAGCAGCAGCGTATTTGATACCATTGAATGACTCATAACACATAACTTGAGCAAAGTGGTAAGCCCAAAATTTATGAATCCCACCCCAGATTCTGCACTTGATACCATGGATTTGGACATGATCATAGCCAATGCAGGTCTGTTGCGCCCCCGCCTCCATCTCCTCTCGTAACCTCCTCACCACAGCCTAACACTCAAAACACCTCTAACGAACAACCTAATTCTAACTCTGACAAACCAAGACCCTCCCCCAAATCCTCTAAATCATCTCTGCCCATATTACACGGGAAGCCCAAAACCTCTACCCACCACCACTCTGTCACGACACGAGCTGCCAAAAAAACTCCTCTATCCCAAAAACCAAAGGATCATCAATCTCAATCACCCCACCCCATCTAATCCTAACATTAATTCAGTTTACTCTCACCCCTCCTTGCATCGAATGTTTTGCAGGTACAAAAAGTCCAGGAACTAAGCTCAATCATCATCCCCCCAGCCACAAAGATATCAGGGACCCCAAACTCAACATCCACCACCACCACAGTTCTTCTCTCCCAAAAGCTTCAAGGATCCCATCCCATCCCATCCAGAGATGACAATCGCTTCTCTAATTCCTCCAACTCTCTGGCCTTGATCCTATGTTCTAATCCATAATTCTAGCAGTAGCTAACTCTTTCTTTCTTCTACCTAACCAGGCCCCAGGGACAGTCTTGGATATGCCATGGATCAAACCCCAATAACAACGGAGATCACATCACAAGAGGAATATCCATACGAGTTCACCAATTTTGTTTGTTGCAACCAACTCCTGGAGATTAACTTTGTTGGTCCACGCTTCACCTAGAACAGCCGGAAACGACTAGTCCATAAAAGACTGGACATGGGCCTATCTCCCCTTGATTGGTTACCCCCAACAGTTCAATACAAGTCTTAGCCAGGGGTGGATCAGAACATTCCGCCCTTACGTTAAGCATTCAAAACGCCACCCTGCAATCCCCAAATTCCAAGCCATGTGGCTTAACATGGAACAAGGCTTCCTTGATTTAGTTAAACGGCCCTAGGAACTAGCTAGCCCTCTCATAGGAATGTGTAGATTCTCTTCAAAACTGAAGAAAGGTTAAAAGTCATTGAACACACTTTGCTAACCTTAAGGATAACATAAAAGAAGTTGAAACAAGTTGTGTTTCAGATGAGAAATGAAGGAGCTCCAGAGCCAGATGGCTTCTCAGCCATATTCTTCAAATCCTGCTGGGAGATCATCAGTCATGAAAATAATTTCTTTCAAGGAAACCGTTTCCTTCATGGAAACCATATCCATGTAGCTATTGCAGCTACTTGGATTGCTCTCACCCATAAAAAACCAACCCCATCAACTTTTTCAGACTACAGGCCCATTAGCCTATCGAACCTTGCCAATAAATTCTTTTCCAAACTCCTCCTGAATAGAATGAACCCTCTAATGTGCAAATTGATCTCCTTGGAACATACTGCTTCCATGGCTGGGTTCAGTGGCGGATCCAATGGTAGGCTAGGGGTGGCTCCAGCCCTACCTAGATCTCCGGCCAC
>JAULKM010099242.1:0-10954 GCA_032355605.1 Rubia tinctorum
GCGAAATAAAGATCCAGCGCCGGCAGCGTATTGCACAGCCTCTGCCCCTGCTGCTCGTTGAATCCGAACCCTAACTCGATGCTCCCCTTCAGCTCGTTCAGGTCCTCGTCCGTCAGGTCCTGATCCGCCGATGCAACGACGTCGTCCTGATACCCGTTCCTCCTCCGGAGCATCTGCCGCCGCCGCCGCTCCCAGGCCATGTCGCGGGGCGTCTCGCACATGGAGAGCTGCTTCGACAGCTTCTTCTTGCCGCATCTCGGGTTCTTCCAGAACGGCGGCGCCCTCTCTATCAGCTGCAGCTCCTCCGGCTCCGACTCCCCGGACGACGACAGCGACAGCGTCGGCTTCAGGCGGGAGTATTGATCGCACATTTTGTGTGATGGGTGGATATATATCGCCTGCGGCAGTCGGCGGGCCGAGGCGGAGATACTGACCGCCTTGGTGATGCCAAAATGCGGTGGCGGTGGTTGAAAAATAACAAAGAATGATATTCTTTTGATACAGGAATTATTAATCGGGACTTGTGGTGGCACCAGCGCTCTTGCCTGGGGACGTCCGCCATTTTCGTTCTATATTTTTAGCCTTTTGTTTTTTTTAAAATCACTTTTGTTTCTTAACCATGTTTCGTGGTAAAACCACTCTCAAACCAATCTTCTAGTTTCAGTTAATTAAATAATAAATCTCTCTCCTCCACCTCAGCAATTCAAACCACAACTAAAACACTCCATTTTTTTCCCTCAACAATGGTGGAAACCACCCCAAACCAATACATGGACCCCACTTGATTCTCTCTATCCTACTCATTAATTCTACCTTTAATAATTAATTCAAGTATATTACTTTACTGAAAATAAATTTAAATGTAAAATTTAATAATACACCTATAATTATTGAATTGAATTTTGTTTTTTCAAATCTCATTTTCAAAATTAATTTCAATTTTTTAAAATTTATTTTATGAACCATAATTAAACAAAAGAAATATATATATTTTTTAAAGAATGTAATTTTGATTTTTAAAAATTACCAAAAATTCATTTAGATATTAAAAAATAAATATCTGATTTTAAAAAATATAAAAAGGGAGAATGTGGTGCCACGTGGCCCAATCTGGGGGTGCCACGTTGCATCCCTAGTCAACAAAATCAGGCTGCTTGTGCCTTGCCCTGGAAGCCCACGTGAAGGGTCTGACAAAAGTCAGGTTCGGGCGGTTCTAATTAGGAAACTCGGCCCTCCAATTTGAATCAATTCAAACCCCTTTCAGCCTTTCACTATGGAGAAAATTGTTCTTATTTGGTCCACATTTTTAATTCAACTCACTCTCAAACCCCCACTACACATGCTCTCATGTAAAAATCCCTTTTACAAATTGATTAATAGAAAGAATGACTTTACTAATGAAGAGTAAGTTCACGCGCGGCCAACGGCAACGTTTAGAATAATTGGTTGCCGCCTTAGATTATTTCTTGTGGTGGTGGGTTCATCTAACCCTATCTCTCCCAAAAACAAAAGAAAAGAATAGCAAAGCGACAGGTCTAGCACCTTCTCCTCACCAGTCACCACCCACACTTAATACTGCACCCATTATCCATTTATTAAACCAGCTTTTTTCTTCAAAGTTTTTCTTTTTAAAAGAATGAGCCACGTACTCTTTTAAAATACAATATCTTCATAAATTATGAAAATATTAAAATTTAAGCGATAAATTAAAATAAATATAAATAAAATTTACAGATTACATTAATAGGGCCATAAACATATAGTTACTACACATTACATGATAATTTTTTAATATTACAACTAAAATTTTTCACTTTTCTACAATTCTAATTCAATCTCATCTTTATTGAAAGATTGTGTTTCCCAACATTTTTTCTTTAAAAATTGAATAATAACTCAAATAATACTAAAATTACAAAATCTGGTTTTAATTGGCATAATTGTTAGACATGTTATTTTTATTATCAATATAATAATTAAATTTACAAAATTTTAACACAAAACATTTTTTTTCAACCGACTAACCATTATACGAGGTCATTTTATAATTGATGTAAATAATGAAATAACATATTGTTTATTTTTTATAATTACAAAGATTTTTCTATAATTTTGGAAATCTTTTAGAATATGTTGTGATGCATATATAATGGCAATTTTTTGGGAGATATTGTATTTTATATGCATATGAAAAGACGCAGTTGAATATAGTTATACAAAGGTAAAAAGTTTTAGTTGCAATATTAAAATATTATTATGCAACATGCAAAGTTATAAGTTTATAACCCGATTAATGCAATCCAAAAAATTTAGCTTAATTTTTTAAAATGTGTAGTTTAAACCTTCATTTTTTCATAACTTGTGGAAAGAACGTTTCTCAAGAGACAAACTCACATATAATGTAATTTAACCCTAAAAGTTATTGACATAAGGTTTTTCATAATTGGTCTAACCGTTAATTGGTTTGATAAAACACTTTATTTTATTATTTTTTTGTTTTTAAAAATACATATCTTAAAATATACATGAAACAAAGTCTTGGGAAAAATCACATTTCCATAGGCCTACGGAAAGACGCGGCCGAATTAGAATTATAAATGGAAAAAGTTTTTAGTTGAAAAAGTGTTAAAATAACCCTACATTTTGGCTGAATGTGTCAATATAACGCTGAAATTTGAGAAAGTGTCAATCTAATCATGGAGTTGAGTGACTTTTTAGTCAACAATTGTTTAAGTGAAATCCGGTGAAATAATGCATTTGCCCATGCATTCAAAAAATGCAAAAAATAATAATAACCCCAAACTGCCTTTCCTTTTTTATTTCCATTTTTCCTTTCTTCCTCCGCCGACGACCTTGTCTTCCTCCTCTTTCTTCCTCATTTCTTCCTCCTTATTCCCCATTTCTTCCTATTTTCTTCCTTCATTTCCATTTCCTCCCTCGATTTTTTGAATGGCCCGAGCGGCTAGGGTTTCTGATGGGCGGGGTGGCGTAGGGTGGTGGCAAGCAGGGGTGGCTATGGGGTGGTGGCGAGCGGAGCGAGGGGGGAAAACGACTATGGTTTCCAACGGTCCGACGGGGGTGAGGGGAGGGGAGCGGGAGGAGAAGGACAACATGGGTAGATGTGGGTGGTAGGGAGCGGGAAATTGTTGTGGAGTGGTAGCGAGAGACGGAGAAAGTTCTGGAGCGGTGGAGAAAGGAGATCGAATGGTCGGTGAGCTTTGGAGCAGTTGCTCAAGCGGGAGTGGTGGCGAGCGGGGGTGGTTGTTGGGTGGTGGCGAATGGCGAAAAAAGGTCTAGAGATGGTGGAGAAAGGTATCGAGGTGGTGGAGAAGGATATTGAAGGGTCAGTGAGCTTCTGATACGATCTAAAAAATATCATTTATTATTGTTTTCTTAGTTTAATATTTTTTAGAAAGTCAACACTGTACTTTTTCCCACTAGATTTTTTAATGAGGTAGTGTGATCATTTTATTTTATTTTTATGAATAAAGCCCATAAACTCGGTCATGTTGCCTAAAAAGAGTTTTGGTTATATTTTATATTAGGTTCAGAATATTCTGTTTTGATTTGATTAGAAATAGATTTTGTAAGATTAAATATGTCAATATTTATTCAAGATTAGCTTGAATAAATTTCGGCCATATATACTCATTTTATTTTAGGTATTTTAATTAGATATGGTTTTAGCCTTTTAAGGTTGTCATAATTCTTTCCAGTTTCTAACAGGAATTACCAAATCCCGCTTTGTTTCTATTTCCGAGTGGCCTAATTATACCCTATAGATAGGGGAGGCCATCCACGAAATTATACACATTATTATCAATAAAAAATTCAGATTTCGAGTTTATACTCTTTGCTTGCGAGCTTTATTTCATAGTTGTTTAATCCTGTAGGTTAATTAAGTATCAATACTCTTTGTGAACTAATCATGCGGGCTAGTTAGTGAACAGATAACCCTTTATTTGTAAGCTAATCTTGAGGGATAGTTAGCAAGCAAATTTTTGAGTTGAGCATCAATCCTGGCTAATTGGTAATCAATTTGTGCAGTTGTTATTAGGGTTTTGCGAGATCCCTTAATACAATCAAGAATCAATCAAATTATACAATCCATAGTTTTTGCAAGAAAATTTATATCAGTTTCAGAGCGTTTGCTCAGGCGGGAGTGGTGGCCAGAGTATAGTTTGTTGGTGTTCTGATTTGTACTTCAATTTGGGGGGGATTTTAGAGCACGAAGCTTGCAGAACTTAACGACATTCACCATTTATTTGTATTTACCCTCTTAATGTTATGTATCCTAGCCGCCATTATTGGGCACTGAGTTCTCAGTTACCTGATACTTGTTTCAGTTTATATGTATTGAGCTTTTGGTTCTTCGTATGATAAACTATCTTTGCAAATGTTACGCTTTTGTCGTCAAGTTCTGGTTCTATGATGTCGTTGGCAAAATTTGGGAGAGGTTGTGGGTGGTGTTTACCGGGAAGAGGTTGTGGGTGGATGGTGGTTGGTGTTTGCCGGAGGTTTCCGGCGACGGAGCATGGGTTATGAAGAAGAAAGAAAATAAGGGGTATAATGGGTATTGAATTTTTAGCTTTGATCTAAGGGATACTTTGATCATTTCAATTTTTGGCCAATGCCTGGATTCTTTGGATCAATGTCGAAATTAAGAATTTTGGCTATATTGGCACAATTTGACTAATAGTTAGGGTTAGATTGGTATTGTTGGTTGTAAGTTAGGGCTAGATTGACATTTTCTCATATTGCGGGGTTATATTGACACTTGCAAACTCTTAGTTATAAATGTATTTTACCAAATTATTTATTACGCAATGTGCAGTAGTAATAGAGTTTGTGTTGTAATATGTTATGTTTTACCTTATTTACCTCTTGTACATTTTGGGTAAATATTGTTCATTCACTTGTCAATATATGATCAGATCATTATTCCCAAAAATATCTCAATCTTCCTTCTTTCATGGTATCAGAGCCTACTCTCTGAAACCAAATTTTTTCGAATCGCTAATATCCCCACCTCTCCGTCATGAATCTCCTACCGCCGCCTCACCATGAGCAATTCAGAGAGCTCCATCGCCCCCGTCACTATCCCCTTCGCCTATGGTCGATCGGTCCACCGGCCCTCAGCCACTGTCGCGTCCTCTCGATCATACTTCTCCATTCTACCTTCACCCCTCTGATCATTCGGGCTTGTCTCTCTATCCCGTTGTTCTCAAATGGGACAATTATCAGGAATGGATGCCCTCGATAAGAACGCTCTTAAGGAAAAACGTAAGCTTGGTTTTATTGACGGACGTATCACTCAGGCTGTTGTTGCTTTTGTTGACCTTGATGATTGGTACAGTGTTAACTCCATGCTGATCGGATGGATCATTCAGTCTATTGATCTATCACGTTGGTCTTCTATCACCTATCCAATGACTGTCTTTGAACTATGGGAGGAGTGCGTCATCATTTCTCCGTTGGTAATTATCCTCGACTGTTCCAACTTTGTTTAGATTTGGTGAATTGTCGCTAAAGTGGTAAATCTGCCGCGTCTTATTATGATACACTCAAGAAAGTCTGGGAAGAGATCAATACTTATGTGCCTCTTCAAGCTTGCCTTTCTACTAATTGTTCTTGTAACATCACGACCAAGCTGAGGACTAAACACGATGTCGATGGTCTTCTTCAATTTCTGCTTGGCCTCGATGATACGTTTGGCACTCTTCACTCCAGCATTATGGCGCAAGAACCACTGCCATATCTCAACAAAGTCTATACATTGGTCGTTCAGGAGAAGCGTCACAAGACACTAATGACAACCGTGACACCAAATCTGATGGCATGGCATTCGCGGCTTAGGCTAAGCCCGATTTTCCGCTGCGCCCGTCAGCTCTGGCACCAAGCCCACCACCGGCCGCCCCTCATGCACTCAATGTGATAAACTTGACCATGACATCTCTCGCTGCTGGAAGCTTCCTGGTGTTACAGAAGGCTTTGTCTATCGTTCAACCATTCATGTCAGCTCCGATGTTGGTTGTGGGCGTGGCGCTGCAGGTGGCGCGTTGCACGCTTGGTCCAATAACCACTCTCTTCTGTGGCATCCGACATCACCTCTATCCTGGAGTCTGCAGCTCGTGGTTCGAACCTCAGCCATAATCAATGGCAAGCTGTCTTGCAAATGTACAATTCCAAGAACACTCTTTCCGTTGATGCTACTAATAAGCATTCATTATGGATTTTAGACACCGGTGCCTCTTTTCATATGACGGGGTAATCTTGGTTTGCTTCGTGATATTGTTTCTATTCCTCTTGTTCCAACTATGTTTCTGGACAATCGTGTTGTTATAGCTGTTCATGAAGGTTCTCTGGCCTTCTCTCAATTTGCCAGAATTGATCATGTTCTATATTTGCCAACTTTGGAATGCAACATTCTCTCCTTTACTAAGTTGCTTCTAGATTCCCGGTGCTTTGCTTTCTTAAAAGATAAGTTATGTGTACTTCAGGAAAATGATACAAATAAAGTGATTGGTGTGGGTGAGCAGCGTCGTGGTGTTTACTGGTTGCGGCACTTCTCGGTGGCCGCCCAGGCTTGTCACGCTCTTAAGTCCGAGAAGATGACTATAGCTGAGTTGTGGCACAAATGGCTGGAGCATCCTTCATTTTGAGTTTTAGCATCTTTACCTGTTTCCTGTGATTCTGTATGGAGTACTACTCCTTGTGACTTTTTTTCATTCGAAACAAACAAGAGCTATTTTTTCGTTGAGTTCTAATAAAGCCCCAAACTTATTTGAGCTTGTTCATTGTGATATTTGGGGTCCATACATAATTCATGCTTCTTGAGGTGCTAAATACTTTGTTACAATCGTTGATGATTACTCTCGCGCAACCTGGGTTTATTTAATTAAGTCCAAGTCAGAGATTCCGAGGCTGGTTATGAATTTATGTGCACTGACTGCAACTCAGTTTCATACATCAGTTCGTCGTTTTAAATTAGATAATGGTACAGAGTTTTTTTGGTCTTAAGGATTATTTTGCTGAGCATGTTATTGTTCATGTGACTTCATGCACCTACACCCCTTAGCAGAATGGCAGAGTGGAGCGCAAGCATCGTCATCTCTTGAATGTGGCGTGTGTTTTACGATTTTATGTTGCTTTTCCAATCAAGTTATGGGGTGAATGTATCCTTACTGCTTGTTTTCTGATCAACCAAATTCCCACGCCAGTTCTTCAGAATCAAACACCATTCCAGTTGCTTTTTAAAAATAATCTGAAATACTCAAATATTTGTGTTTTTGGCAGTGCCTCTACTCTTCCTCGGCCTACAAACAAGTTCGTTGCTCGCAGTCGCAAATGTGTATTCATGGGTTATCCTAGTGTCAAACAAGGTTGGCGTCTATATGATCTTGAATCTGAATAGTTCTTCTTCTCTCGGGATGTTGTATTTTTTGAAGACCAATTTCCATTTTGGATTCCATCCACCTCCCAGTCGCTACCTTCGACACAGATTCTACCTCATTCGCTGTCTTTGATGACGCGAATATTGCACCCTTTGCGGACATGGGGAGCTCTGCACCGTCTCTCTCTCTCTCCTGGACATGGGGAGCACCTCTCCGAACCATGGGAACTCGTCCCCGACCGTACGGTCAGCACTGGCGTCCCCAGCCGTGCAGTCAGCGTCGGCGTCCTCCGCGACTAAGTTGGGTTCCTCCTATGTCCATACTTTGGCGCAACTCAGCCCTCATGCTGAGACTATTTCTTCGGCTGAGGAGGCCCTAGTGGGGGTTCAGCGCAGCTCACGTCCTTGTCAACCCAGTGTTTTACTCAAGGATTATGTTTGCAACTAAATGCTTCATCATGATTCTCATTTAGCTGTCTCTTCCACTCCATACCCGATCACTAGTTTGTATCATCAGAAAAGTTTTCTCCAGCTTATGCTCACTTCTTGGTAGTAGTCACCTCAGGCCATGAACCAGCTTGCTTCTCGAAGGCCGTACAACGGGCTTGTTGGCGTGAGGCTATGCACGCTGAAATTGAGGTGCTCGGACGAAATGGTACTTGGTCTCTCACAACTCTTCCACATGGTAAGAAACCAATTGGTTGCAAGTGGGTGTATCGCATCAAGTACAAGTTCAATGACGATATTGAACGCTATAAGGCTCGTCTTGTTGTGTTAGGGAATCGTCAGGTTGAAGACATTGCCTTCAATGAGACGTTTGCTCCTATTTTCAAGATGGTCACAGTTCGTACATGTCTTTCTGTTGCTGTTGTACGAGATTGGGAACTGCACCAAATGGACGTTCATAATACCTTTTTGCATGGCGATTTGAACGAGCTTGTTTATATGACTCCACCTCCGGGATACTCTAAAGCACTTACTGGTCAGGTATGTCGCCTGCACAAGTCTCTTTATGGTCTTAAATAGGCTCCACACGATTGATTTTCTGAGCTCGCACAAACTCTTTGCAAGTATGGGTTTTGATAGAGCTGTGCAGACTATTCTTTATTCAGTCTTATTCGTTATGGTCACACTATTCATGTTTTGGTTTATGTTGATGACTTAATTATTGCTGGAGATAGCTCTTCTGCTATATCTACATTCAAGCAGTATTTGTCGTCATATTTTCATATGAAGGAATTCAGCATTCTTAAGTATTTCTTAGGCCTAGAAGTGGCGAGAAGTCCCTCTGGCATATTTGTCTCCCAGCGCAAATATGCACTAGAAGTTGTGCTCGAGGCTAGTCTGCTTGGTTTTAAGCCATTCGCTTCCCCCATGGATCCATTGCAGAATCTTGCTAAGGCGGTCGGTCTCGATTACGAGCACCCTGAGCAGTATCGTTGTCTTATTGGCAAGCTGGTTTATCTTACAATCACGAGGCCTGAGCTAAGTTTTATAGTTCACACTCTCTCTTAGTTCATGCAGCGGCTGAAGGTTGATCATTGGTCTGCAGCTTTGAGGGGTTCTCCACTATTTTAAAGGTAGTCCTGGCCAAGGGTTGTTTCTTTCTCGAGATAGTAGCTTGGTTTTGATTGCCTACTGTGATTCATATTGGGCTACCTGTTTAATCACTCGTCGTTCTGTCACTGGCTATTTTGTCACCTTGGGCGTGTCACCAGTTTCCTGGGAGACTAAGAAGCAGCACACAATTTCGCGCTCTTCAGTTGAGGCTGAGTACAAAGCCATGGCGAATGCATGTTGCGAGGTCCTATGGTTGTGATCTCTTCTTGGCTCTATTGGTGTTCAACATTCTACTCCGGTTCGTCTATTCTGTGATAGTCAAGCTGTTTTACACAGTGCAGCAAATCCGTTTCATCATGAAAGAACAAATCATATTGAAATCGATTGTCAATCTGGTTCTTGATCTCATGTCTTCGCGTGTCATTTCCACTCATCATATTGCCACTTCAGAACAGCTGACATACATGTTTACCAAGGCACTAGGACAAACTGCTTTTCTTCACCTTAGCTCCAAGTTGGGTATTCTCAATCTTCATGCTCTCCAACTTGAGGGAGAGTAATAGAGTTTGTGTTGTAATAAGTTATGTTTCACCTTATTTACCTCCTGTACATTTTGGGTATATATTGCTCATTCACTTATCAATATACGATCAGATAATTATTCCCCAAATTCACTCTGTCTTCATTCTTTCAATTAGTTGTAAGTTTATTACCCAATTAATGTAACCCAGAAATTTTATCTTGATTTCTTTTGATTTGCAATTTAAACATTGATTTTTTCATAACTAATGAAAAAATCATCTTAAAAAAAAAGACAAACTCTATACATAATTATAGTTTAAATTTTAATATTGGTTTTTCGGAACTAATTACATTCGATCCTTCTCCTTCAATAATCATCATCATCAATCAAATTGAACAAAAGAACCAAAGAGTCGTTATCTTAAAGGTGACGAGGCCAGTAGCATTCCGTCACGGATAGTTATCGTTTTGAGCAGAGAAAAAGAAAGCGACGAATTGTTAGCCTCTGGCCCGCTGTAGTAATTGACCCAACCTCTGTTGGTTGTAGTTCACGAGGAAATATTTTCCTTTTCCTTTTCCTTTTAATTTTTTGTGGCTATGAACCGGCAACAATGTCGACCCCCGAAAAGACTCCCTATAATTGAGTAATTTGATAAGAATTGAGGGGATCATTAAATTAATACTCTATTAATAGGTGATTGTACGAGGGCAAACTTTTGGGGAAGACCATCTTTCCATAGTGTTGAATTGAAATTATAGAAAGGTAAAAAGTTTAAATTGCAACATTTAAAATTTATTATGCAACATTTAAGAGTGGTATGTTTATGACCCGATTAATACAGCCCAAAATTTTTATTTTGATTTTTTCAAATTTAAGGTTTAAACCTTAGTCTTTCCATAACTTATGGAAAGATCGTCTTTCAAGAGACGGACTCTTGTACAAGAGTTGAGTATAAAAAGAATTACAAGAAATAACTAAGGAAACAAGAGAATGTCTCTTGTTAGACAGACTAACAGTTACATCAATAATGAAAAATCTCGTTTTAATAATTTTTAGGGTTAAATTATAATTATTCCATATTGCGATACATTTTAAAAATATTCTGAGTCGTGGGAAACTGAATGCAATAAATAAAAACTAGAGTTAAGTACTAAAATAACCCTATGTCTTGGCTGAAAGTGTCAATATAACCCACCAATCTCAGAAAGTGCAAATCTAACCTTTGACTCCACTGACTTTTTAGTCAACGTTCTGATTGCCGGATTTTGTGGAAAAGACAATTTTGCCCTTGTCAAAAAATAAAAAATGAGAAAAGATGTATCTGCCCTCATTTCCCCCCTTCCTTCCTCCTTATTCCCTTTTCTTCCTCCCTGCTTTCTTCCTTCGCTTCCATTTTCTTCCCCGTTTCCATTTTTCTTCCTCTGTTTCCGGCGATGAGGCTGAGCGAGTAGGGCGGGGCGGGGCGGTGTGGAGCTGAG
>JAULKM010099243.1:0-10953 GCA_032355605.1 Rubia tinctorum
TTCCCCGCCGAACTAGACCGAACTCCAATCGCGTCGGGGACCCCGATAAACACAGTCAAGCAATCAAGTAGCAAGCACTCATATTTTACACGGCAAGATAAAGTACAAGCCGGTCATCCACATAAAACATCTGGGTCATTAATCCATTTAGTTTCACAATAATTAAGCATAACGTGATAAAGTACACACCGTGCTTAATTAGTATGAAATCAAATAATTGGCAAGAATAGAGTCTAATATTATTCCATATAACATGTAAAATTCTAACTAACACACGTAAATTTTAACTAGCATAAAATAACATATAATATTACTTTTAATTCAATTCGTGCTAGGACGATGAAAACACTCACCTTTTAAGGTTGGTGTGTATGATTACAATTAACGAGACCTGAAAATTTTCCTCCGAAGTTAAACTTGGCTTTGGTACGGGAGATGGTGATTTCTCTTTGTCTGATTTTAAAGGAGCTCACAATGATGCTCTAGTATTTGTAGTAGAAAATTGCATGGTAAATTTTAAGGTGTACATGACACGTATCCATCAACTTGCAATTCTAGTATTTTCTTAAATTTACCATGGATAAGTGATACTTGCAAGTTGTAAGCATTTAACCTACCTGCCATTTGTTTTCATGCCAATTCTTTATTTTATTATTTTTCTTTCTTTGCTTTTAGTATGTTGTTGTTTCATTGTTTTCTTCTTTTTTCCCGCCTAACTAATTAGTTAACCATATAAATTGCTTTACTTATTTATCATCCATTTTCTTATAATTAACTTAATTAATCATTATATTTTCCTTCCTTTCTTTCACGTTTTTATCGTTTCTTACTAATACTTCACAATTATTAATTCAATATTTGTTTATCTAATTTCCATTGTATCCGATTAATTTCTTTAATTTAATTAGCATTTTAAATCTCCTTTTCATAACATAAAATGGGCGGACAATTATAATTTCAATACCACCGGGCTTTATTATGAATTATAATGACGTAAATATTTTACTAAATTACTATCTTATTTACATGTTATATTTACTGTTCTTTAAAATGTGCGCATTGTATATTTCGCTTCTTTCTAATTTAGTGTATTATTATTCAATTCCTCTTTTTTAAATGAATCATATAATAAAACCGTTGATATTATTTACTTATTTTTTATTTATTTATTTATTTATTTATCTCATTTCATTTTGTTTCATGTTAAAATTTCTTGTAGGGTTTGAAGTTATAGTCGGAAATTGTTGAAGAAAGTAGATAAAAGAATATGATTTTTCGTTAAGCTTTGTTATTACAGACGTACAAACATTATTAAGGGCGGGGGTTCACAGTCTCCCCCTTAATGAATTTCGTCCCCGAAATTCACATTTCCCGTGAACAACTCCGGGTATCTATCCCTCATGCCATCTTCCAGCTCCCAGGTTGCTTCATCAACTTTATGATTCTCGAACAACACCAAAACCATAGGAATCTCTCTGGTACGCAAGGTCTTTATTCTTGGATCCAATATCTTTACTAGATTCTCTAAGTACACCAGTTTCTCATTCAATGCTAAGTCCTCATGTTTCAATACGTGTTCAGGGTCAGGGTGGTACTTCTTCTGGAGTGATACATGGAAGACATCATGTAATCTCCCCAGTTGATCAGGCAGGTTAAGTCGGTATGCAACTGGTCCGACTTGCTGGATAATCTCAAAAGGCCCAATTTATCTATGACTTAGATTCCCCGTCTTACCATGCAGGATGAGACCCTTTTGAGGAGTTACCTTAAAAATACCCGGTCAGCAACTTCAAATTCCAAGTTCCTCCTTCGATGGTCCGCGTAACTCTTTTGTCGACTCTGAGCCCGTTTGTAGGCGTTGCCTTATCAACTTGACCTTCTCCATGGATTCCAAAATCCAAGGTATACTAGAAACTGGGAAAATATTTTTTCTCTCCAACTTCTTCCCAAAAGAGGGGCGTCCAACATTTTTGACCGTATAGTACTTCATAGGGGACCATACCAATGTATGACTGATAACTATTATTATAAACAAATTCTAAAAAAGACAAGTGAGCATCCCAACTCCCCCCAAAATCCATAACATAGCTTCGAAGCATTTCTTTCAGCATTTGGATTGTTCTCTCCGACTGTCCATCCGACTGCGGATGGGAAGTGGTACTAAACTTCAACTTTGTTCCCAGTTGTGTTTGCAGTTGTCTCCAGAATCGGTAAGTGAACCTTGGGTCCCTATCTGACACAATAGTTATCGGTACCCCGTGCAATCTTATAATTTCTTAGGTATACATGGCTGTTAACTTTTCTAGCTAGTATTTAACGTTGATCGGCAGAAAGTGAGCCGATTTGGTCAACCAATCAACCACCACCCAAATTGCGTCATAACCCTTCTGTGTGCGAAGTAGTCCCATCACGAAGTCCATCGTGATATGATCCCACTTCCATTCAGGAACCTTTATTGGTTGTAATAATCCTGATGGTTTCTGATGTTCAGTCTTGACTTGCTGACACACCAAACATCGCGCCACAAATTCTGCTATGTCCCTCTTCATGTTGTCCCAGCAGTACTTCTGTTTCAAATCCCAGTACATTTTTTCTTCCTGGGTATACCGTATATTTGGATCCGTGGGCTTCCTCTAACACCCTTTGTTTGATCTCGGAATAAGTAAGTAAAACATACCTCCACAGATCAGTACTCCATCACTGTCCACTTTAAATTCTGGTAACTTCCCTTCAGTGGAAAGCTTCCTCTTCTTCACCAATGCTTCATCGGATTCTTGAGTAGTTTAAACCTCCGTGGGCAAAACAGTCTGCACCCTTAGATTGGAGAACACGAGTTGGTCAGGTTTAACCTCGCAGTCCCAACTACCTGCCTGTGATAACATCTCAGTCTACCTTATCCTGGTAAGTGCCAAATACTCCTTCCGGCTCAAGGCATCCGCCACCACATTCGCCTTGCTAGGATGATAATTGATCACGTAATCATAGTCTCCCAAAAACTCTATCCACCGATGTTGGCGCACATTCGGGTCCTTTTGAGGAAACAAATACTCCAGGTTCTTATGATCCGACATTACTTCAAACGTGACTCCATATAAGTAATGTCACCATTTCTTCAAAGAAAACACTATAGCTGCGAGTTCAAGGTCATGAGTGGGATAGTTCTTCTCATAAGTTTTCAACTTACGAGAAGCATAAGAAATCACGTGGCCCTTTTGCATCAGTACACATCCCAAAACATCTCCCGAAGCATCGGTATAAAATATAAATCCATCTTTTCCCTCTGGCAGAGTAAGAATTGGGGCAGTGGTCAAGCGTTTCTTCAGTTCATGGAAACTAGCTTCCGTCTTGTCATTTCATTCATACTTAACTCCCTTATATGTTAGACGGCACAAAGGGGATGCTAATTTAGAGGGGTCTCTAACAAAGCGTCTGCAATATCCTGTCAATCCCAGAAATCTCTGAATTTCTGTACTATTGGTCGGTATCTTCCAATTTATGATGGTTTCGACCTTAGAGAGGTCCACTGATATCCCTTCCCTACTAATCACGTGCCCCAAAAATTTTACTTGGTTTAGCCAGAATTCACATTTTCTAAACTTGGCATACAACTTATGTTCCTTAAGTAGTTGTAACACCTTCCTTAGGTGTACCTCATACTTATGCTGGGATTTGGAATAGACCAGGATGTCATCGATGAAGATGAAGACAAACTCGTGTAAGTGTGGTTGAAATACACGATGCATGAGATCCATGAAAGTGGCTGGCGCATTGGTCACTCCAAATGGAATTACCAGGAATTCAAAATGAACATATTGAGTGTTGAAAGTCATCGTGGGCACTTCCTCCCTATTCACGCTCAACTAGTAGTACCCTTGTCGTAAATCCAGTTTGGAAAACACAACTGCTCCTTGGAGCTGATCAAACAACTCCTCAATAATGGGAAGATGGTACTTATTCTTAACTTTCACATTATTTAGGCCTTGATAATCGATACACATCCGCAGAGAGCCGTATTTCTTCTTAAAAAACAACACTGGGGCTCCCCACGGGGAGGTACTTGGTTGAATGAACCCTCGAGCTAACAAATCCTTGAGTTGAATTTTCAACTCTTGGAGTTCTAGCATTGCTATACGATAAGGGGTTCGAGAGATAGGCACGGCTCCTGGTACCAAATCAATGGTAAACTCAGTTTCCCTTTCCGGAGGCAAACTTACAAGTTCCTTCAGAAATACCTCAGGGAAGTCCCAAACTACCTGTATATCTTCTCCCTTCAACTAATCTGATGGCTTATTAATGATGTAAGCCAATATTAAAGTTTCCCCCCCGTGAATAATTTTTCAAGCCTTGACGCCAGCAACAAGTAATGAGCAGGATCTCTTCATTCTCACGTCTACTTCAATAGGGGCTTCCCTCGGCCGGCACAACTTAGCTTCCTTCGTATGACAGTTTAATTTGGCATGGTTTTTAGCAAGCAAGTACATGTCAAATATTACTTCATATCCCTTTAAGGGTAGGGCAATTAAGTCTATGGGTAATTCCCAACACCCCACATTTATCCCCACAGTTTTTACATACACGTCCAATTAGGATTTTAGTATCATTCGTGGGAGTGCTAACTTTTAACTTATAATGTAAGTATTCTATCCTATCTTTCATATTTTCAAAAAAGGATTAGCTAGCAAAAGAATGAGAAGCACTATGATCAATCAAAACTTTAACCAATTTACCCAAGATAGGGAGGGTACCTTCGATAACCTCGGTTGAAACAAGGGCCTCATTATCCCCCAAGGGGTAAACGCAAGCTTGTACATTTGGCTTATTGCTCCCTCTAGGCCCTTCTTTCTGAGCATGTTTAGTCACTGACACCTGTGACCCATAAGGTTGAGACGATGCCCTCAGTCGGGATTGTGAGCACTGCGACATCCTGTACTCAGAACTCCCACATCATAGAAATTTATTAGCCTTTCTCCAACAATCCTTCTCCTCATGATTTCCCTTCCCACAGAACGTGCATCGACCCCGAGGTGCTTCCTTTGGACCATCACTAGAGTTTGGGATACGGTGCAAGGTCCATGATTGGGGTATATCCCTTCTAGGAGCCTTGTTTCCCCAAGAGGTTGAACCTTGTGTGCCTCAGTTGTATATCGATTTGGATTTCACATTCGCTTATCTCTCCTAGTGCATGACACGTAAGGCATTCTTGGTTTCCTCCACTCTGCAAGTCGATTAAACGGCTGAGGCATAGTTACTTTGATATGTCCGGCCTAAGGAATCCTTCAATTCCAACCTTAGCCCTCGGAAGAATCTCCTCTTCCACTCATTATCCTTCTCTGCAAACTTAGAGAGTCTGGCAAACTTTGCTTCGTAATCCGCTACGCTCATTACACCCTGCTTCAAGTTTATGAATTCCGCCTCTTTCCTTTATGGAATGTACTTCATCTTAAACTCCTTCTCAAACGTTTCCTAGGTTCGGGACGTTTCCTCCATTTCCCACTACCTCTGTATTATGTTCCACCAATCCTACGCAACTCCCTCCAAATGAAATATGGAAAAACTCACCCTCCGCTCATTAGTATATCCCAGGCCACAGAAGGTCCGAGTCATGGTTTCGATCCAGTTTTTGGCGATTTCATCATCTGGGCCGCCGTTGAACCTGGGGGGATGAAACTTCTGAAATCGTTCCAAGGCCATATCCCCCGTCTCAGGCCTTTAACTTGGAACCCTAGAAGGGGATTGTGATTTCTTTTCCCTTTCTAGCATCCGACTCAGTATTTCAGTAACTTGACTTACGAACAACTTCATCCCGCTAGGTGGAGGGTTCTATTCAATTGCTGGGTTTAAGCTTCTACCTTGTTCTCCTTCCATTAGTGCCTACACGAATTAAGGTTAGATTTCTACCTAATCGCATTATACTGGTTAGTAAATAGGTGTGAAGATACCTATTACGATTCTAACTTTATTGCCTTGTTTTTTTAGTTTTTTTTAAATTTTTATTATTGTTTAGATACCTTTCAATTTAAACTAAGAACTTGATTCAAACTCTGGGCTAGCCATCCCAAAGTGATTCAAAGGTTTTCTCAGTTCAAATAAAAAGGTCACCTTCTTAGTCTTATTTATTTTTCTTTGAATTTAATATTATAAATCAATAATCCCTAATGGAATAGTTTTGATACAATTTTTTTCGGAAGTAGAGTATATAATTTATTAAGTTTAAGTGGAGTCTTTAATTAAGGTATGTTTTGGTTCAGCCTTTACTTGATTTGGAAAAGCTCTGATACCACATCTGTAACACCCCAGATCCACGACTCACTTGCTCAACGAAAGCATCGGTTCAGACTGGCCGTGCTACCGAGAATCCAATGGTTCAGATTACTCGATTGCATAATAAGCAAATACAGTTATGCGGAAGACGTTTAGAAAATTCAATACCTAACTTACTATTACAGTGAAAGTCTTAACATAAGTATTAAACAGGAGTTTAACTTAAGTACATACAAGTTTTAAAGGATCCGATAAGGACAATTTTTACATTAATATTTTACATAACGATAATACATACAAAACCAAAAGATTCTAAAGTTCGCCCAGGATCCTTCCCCAAAAGAAATAAAGGCAACAATGCACTTTTCACTCAAATTGCTCAGCTACACCTGTTAGGATTGTTTAAACTAGGGTAAGCTCCTTGCTTAGTGAGGTTCCATTGCCAATAATTACCAAGTTAAATTTAGCGATCACATAAAACAAATAGCCACATAGATCCTAGCACATAGTAAAAGGATACATGTGGGTTATGCCAAAATGCAGTCAAGTGACTATATGGCTACTGTGACTGGCATCAGGGCACAAACCCTTCAGTAATGCCCGAAGGCTATCACAAATCCAGAAATCCATATTCGTTAACCACACCCAATATGTTCAGTTATGAGCTCATATCAGTAGCAGTTGGTTATGCTAGAATACCATAAACACCAAGAGTAGCCGATCTAGTCGTACGGTTCGATCAATACTGTTCCCTGCCGAACTAGACCGAACTCCAATCGCGTCGGGGACCCCGATAAACATAGACAATCAATTCCAGTAGCACACAGTCGAATTTGACACGACAAGATAAAGTATAAACTGGTCATCCACATAAAACTTCGGGGTCATTAATCCATTTAGTTTCACAATAATTAAGCATAATGTGATAAAGTACACACCGTACATAATTAGTATGAAATCAAATAATAGGAAAGAATAGAGTATAATATTATTTCATATAACATGTAAAATTCTAACTAACACATGTAAATTTTAACTGGCATAAAATAACACATAATAATAACTTTAATTCAATTCGTGCTATGACGATGAAAACACTTACCTTTTAAGGTTGGTGTGGATGATTACAATTAATGAGACCTTAAATTTTTCCTCCGAAGTTAAACTTGGATATGGTACGGGAGATGGTGATTTCTCTTTGTCTGATTTTAAATGAGCTCAGAATGAT
Organism: Rubia tinctorum; assembly: GCA_032355605.1. Lineage (NCBI taxonomy): Eukaryota > Viridiplantae > Streptophyta > Magnoliopsida > Gentianales > Rubiaceae > Rubia > Rubia tinctorum. The sequence continues at coordinate 7,490 of JAULKM010099243.1, forward strand.
GCTCTAGTATTTATAGTAGAAGATTGCATGGTAAAGTTTAAGGTGTACATGACATGTATCCATCAACTTGCAATTCTATTATTTTCTTCAATTTACCATGGATAAGTGATACTTGTAAGTTCCAAGCATTTAACCGACCTCCCATTTATTTTCGTGTTTTGCCAATTCTTTATTTTTTTCTTTTCTTTCTTTGCTTATAGTATCTTGTTGTTTCATTGTTTTCTTATTTTTTTACCTCCTAACTAATTAGTTAACCATATAAATTGCTTTACTTCTTTACCAGCCATTTTCTTTTAGTTAACCTAATTAATTATTATATTTTCCTTCGTTTTTCACGTTTTCATCGTTTCTTACTAATTCTTCACAATTATTAATTCAATATTTGTTTATCTAATTTCTATTTTATCCTATTAATTTCTTTATTTTAATTAGCATTAGAAATCTCCTTTTCATGACTTAAAATGGACAGACAATTATAATTTCAATGCTACGGGGCTTTATTAAGAATTCTAATGACGTAAATATTTTTTACTAACCCTCAAATTACTATCTTATTTACTTGTTATATTTATGGTTCTTTTAAATGCGTATATTGTATATCTCACTTCTTTCTAATTTAGAGTATTATTATTCACTTCCTCTTTCTTAAAAGAATCATATAATAAAACCAATACATTATCATTGTTGATATTATTTACTTATTATTTATTTATTTATCTCATTTAATTTTGTTTTTTGTTAAAATTTCTTGTAGGGTTTGGAGTTATAGCGGAAATAGTCGAAGAAAGTAGACAAAAGAATATGATTTTTCGTTAATCCTAGTTATTACAGACGTACAAACTTCATTAAGGTCGGGGTTTCATAGTGTACATAGCAGGTATAGTGGGGAGGGTATGAACTAATATCTATGCTTGGCCCACTGCCCATGGTGGGTATCAATTTCCATACCCATAGTAGCCACACTCCCACAAAAATTACATCCATACCCCCTTCATTGGGAAGGATGCGGACGGACCTCCACCAAAATCTGACCCACTGCTATCCCTAAGGGAAACCCTTGTCCAAAATTTGTCAGGTTCTTATCGCAATTGGGAGTAAATGAAAGGCCACCATCCCTTTATTGGGAATGAATAGTGCATGTTTTCCTAAAGCCTTAGATGTTTTTTTCCAAAGCCTTAGTCGCATTTTCTCATCGCAACAGTGTAAGCCTTAGATGTTTTTTTCGGGGCTGACGGGGGAGATGAGGGGAGAGGAGACAGAGAGTGGTGGTGGGGTGACAAGTGGCTTTTCTTGCGGTGGGTTTTCAATCATCATTTTTTCTTCTTCTGGTCAAAAGGGTATTTCCATCATTTCATTTCTTATCATTCCCTGAATTTCATTGGTCAACGCTGGAATTAGGGAGTTTAGTTATATCGGCACAAATTATTTGAAAGTCAGGGTTAGATTGGCACATACAATAATTAGTTAGGGTTAAATTGACACTTTCTTGTCCCAAGGAGCACCCACATACCGGAGATACACCCTGGAGTTCTTGTTCACAGTCAATATGTACATAGAGAGGGATGGAGTGCCCTGCGCGAGGTTCATTCGGTTTCATCTGAATGACTGATCATACGAGATGAGCCTCATTGATATTGAGGAGGCCTTTGGGTGGGACGAAACAGAGATCCATGTGAGGTTCGATCTGGAGCAACACACTCCCAACATTGAGGAGAACTTCTTATTCTAGTACACTATCACCAGGAAGGAGCGGAATATCATAGACAAGAACAATGTCATCAATAATACGACGCTTCGATATGTGCACCTTATCCTCTCCACCACTTTATTCCGTTGCGCTGAGGTGACAAAATGTGTCGAATGATGATACTAGCTTTCTTTAGGAGCTCACGAAGTAAGGGCAAGGGATATGGAGGATGGGCAGATTTGTGGGTCACGAAGGTCCTAGAGGCGGTAAAGAAGGACAAGGGCGAGATATCGTTAGGGGGCAGGATCACCCTACTTGCGAAGCATTTGCGCATCGCCACACCTGGTGGCCTTCAGCGATTTGGTCGAGGGGAGTATTATCACATTACGTTGACCCAAATGGTCAGCTTCCACTTGATTAAGACCACGACGGATCTACGATCATTCTATTGGTTGTATGGGGTTGGAGCTATCACTTTCAATAAGCTTCCACAGCCTCAGCGTACGAAGATGGAGTTGGACACCCCAGTGATTGATTTGCCGATCGAGGCAGATGTACAGTGCGGGCATGTATTTCTGCAGGAGCTTAACAACCTCCCGGTCTAGTCTGACGAGGGTACTCTACCCAATACTAAGGATCCACCGTAGGACACACCCTATTTTCCACATCCTTCTCCACAGCACTATCAGACAGATCCGATGTAGGAAGATCACAGCAGCCGCAACTAGCCTCAGCAGCCGACATTAGATTTCTTTTACCGGCTGAACGACATGATCTAAGACCACAACCTTCACGTGTCACATAACTTGTGGGATATGCAGGCATGTGCTAGTGAAACTGCATGACAAGATCCCGGAGCAGCGAGGCACATAGAACATCGTCAGAGGAACGAGGCGTGGATGACCCAGTATTAGCAGCGCTATTGAGATGGTGGCTCTTCCTCACATCAGTGATTATGAGTATTTTTATTCTTTGTACCCTGTACTTCGATATGTACTTTGATATGCATTGTGATTTGCCCTAGCTTGGATACATTGAGTGCAGTGTAGAACTCAAGTGTGGGGGAGGCAATTTTTGTTTTGTTTTATTTTCATTTGGGATGATTTCTATTTCCTTTTGGGATGATCTAGACATTCTGGATATTTTTATTACTTTTGGGATACTTTGTTTTATTGCATTCGAATTCTTTAGCAGCTTTGAAATGCAGAAATCTAATTAGCTATTTTTGATTGAAAATTTTGAAAAAAAGAAAGAATAAAAAACCACTAAGTTGAAAACCTGAGAGGAAGATTTAGGTAACTTTGGGGGCCCGGATAGGTGAAAACCCGTAAGGGAAGCCTAGGTACAAAAGAGAGGCTAAATGTGGGTGAGATGTGAGCCAAAAGAAACATGATGTGTGGCTAGAATGAAAACCCGAAAGCGCTCCTAGGTAAAATGAAAGAAAGAGAGGAAAAAAGGTTAAATACCTACTCATTTTCCGGCGTTGGAGTCATAATATTGCAGTTGACAATTGGATGATCGGGTAGACTAACATCATTACACTTCTTGGGATTGGGTCATTTAGCGGGAAAAATGAAGAAAGGTATGAAATTCTTGATTCTTGATATACTTCATTTTTGGGTATATATATTGGTATGAAGTGAAGCTTGTATTTTAACATTTTATATAGGATTTGCTTCACTTGACACCATTGGTTTTTGGGGAATATCAATTCGGGATTAGGAAATGCTTCTATGGGAATTAGGGAATTGATAGGTAGTATATTTGGGTAGATTTA
>JAULKM010099244.1:0-10953 GCA_032355605.1 Rubia tinctorum
AAGTATGTCTCATTGACTATAGGAATGTATTCCTCATACCTGAGTAATTCAGTGTTTGCTTGCTTGTGGATTGGTGTACCTTGAGGCTATCAAACGTCGAACCATAAAAAGAGACTGTAAAGGCAGTTCTAGGGTTGCCATGAATCGAGTGGAGAAAAATTGAATGTACCGGAGTGAGATTGTCCTCTCATTAACATGAGATTGTTGTCTTATGGGCCTCTCGGAGAGTTAGAATTGTAAAATGCATGGCCGTGCTAGAATGAATTAAGGATTAATCAACTGTATTAACAGTTTGACTCGGGAATTCGAGAAATGCATTTAAACTTGATAAGGATGACACATTATCTTACCTCATGTTCAGATGAAGACATTAAGTGACAAAGGAATATGAATGCAAACTTGTCTAACGGACAAGTGGGAGATTGTTGAAATTGTGTCCTTCAGTCAATGTGCATTTTTCATATATAGTTGGATGATTAATTACGGAGATAATTAATACAGTTATTTTGAGTGATCAGATTGTTTAGCTGGAAACCGCTTACGATCCGCTAGCATCAATTATATTGGGTTTGTAGCTTATTATGACTGAACCTATAGGGTCACACATAAGGCATGAAATTGGATTTAAAAATGACTATTGGGCTAGGAGCCCAGATAGTTATTATATGAGAAATGAGTTCAAAACTCATTAAGTCCAATTGGGTTGGGCCCAGATCGACTTTAGGTTAGGGTTTACTGTCATGTTTATTCTATATAAATAGATACTTTACAGTAATAAACATTACGACAAACATTCTTGAACCTGGCCGTTCCAGACGGCAGAAACAGAATAAAACCTACCATTCTCATAAAACCAACCTCACCGTAAAAGAGAAGAAAGAAGACGGGTGTGGCCGTCTTTGCTTACTGATCAACGTTCTAAGCTGACGGCGGTGTTGGCGATCCAATCATGTTGTGTGGAAACATATAGAGGAATCACATTTGGAATTCTTGTCTCCATGGTTGATCAAATCTGACGATAAATCATGTTTAAAAGGTATAATAAACTCTTAGATAGATTTGAATTAAATACATGCATGAGATCCGAGATTAGATAGTTAATTTTCCGTTATATTAGATTTAATCAATTCCCAACACTAACCACCTCTAACTGATTAAACTTCTAGAACCATCAATATAGTTGTAGATCCTTCATTAAACCGTTGTTTAGCTACCACTTGTAGCAACAACTTGAGGCTTGGCTTGGAACTGAGACTCGACTTAGTTGCAACTTGCAGCTAAGTTCTGCAGCTCAGAGTTGAACCTGAGCTGAGCCTTGGAGTTGAAACTGAGCCTTCATATATTCCTTCACCCTCTTCAAGATTTGGCAATCTGTGAAGCACAAAATGTCATCCTGGAAAGGAGATGAGCTGCTGAGACTGGAGAAAGCAATTTTGTAAATTTATCAGCAAGCTAATCATGGGAATACGCATGAAGAGGGTCAATAAAACCATCATTATATGCCCCCTCTGACATAATTACAGTCTATTTCTAAGTGCTCAGTTTGCTCATGAAACACTGGATTCAGAGTGATATGAAAAGCAGCTATATTATCACACTTCAAAGGGATTGGAAACTGAGCTAGAATATGAAAATCAGAGAGCAGATAGGTAATTCGTTTTGGCTAAAAAAGGTTATTATACATAGCCCTATATTCATATTGGACAACCTTTTAAGTATCGAACAATATGAATTTCAGCTTTCTAGTAATGTTCTGATGGTGCCTGAACAAACTGGCTAAGCTGATGCACATAAATGGTAATGTTAGACCTGGTGATGGACAAATATACTAATCTCCCAATCAATATTCTATATGGCCCTGGATCAGTGAGTAATGAAGCACTTTTATCTTCAAATTTCCAAGAACAGTCATAGTTGAGCACTCAGTTAGATGCAGATCAACTATATAATCAGTAACATACTTGTTCTGATTTAGAAAAATCCCAGCATCAGATCTAGCTATTTCTATTCCCAAGAAAAACTTTGCAAGCCCTAAGTCTTTGATAGAGAATAGCTTGTGAAGATAAGAATTTAGCTCAGTTATCTCAATTTCGAAGGTACCTGTGATCAGTACATCATCTACATAAATCAAAAGAATGAGAGAAGACTGACCACTGTGCCTATCATGTTTGGACTGCTGCAAACCAAATCTAATTAATTGTTTTGAGAATTCAGCATTCCACTCCCTGGATGCTTGTTTCAGGCCATAAAGGGACTTCTTTAACTTGCAAACTTGGTAGGGTAGAGTCTTTGTATAACCCTGTGGAGGTACCATATACAGCTCCTCATTTATATTGTCATGTAAAAATGCATCGTTTACATAAATTTGATGTAAATGCCAATTCTAAGAATTTGTGATGGCTATAAGCAGTCTGATAGTAATTTGCTTAGCCCCGGGTGAAAATAATCAAAGTAATCCACACCCTCGATCTATGAATAACCTTTAGCTGTCAGCCTAGCTTTATACCTTTCCATTGAACCATCAGCCTTGCATTTTGCTTTGAATACCCATTTACACTCAATTAAACTTTTTCCTATAGGTAAAGGAACTAAATCCCAAGTTTTATTACTTTCCAGAGCTTCAATTTCTGCTTCCATGGCTTGTACCCAATGTATATCATTGCATGCTTGTTTATAGGTATGTGTGGTGAGCATCATTTTACTTGCCAAAATAATCTGCAAACTCAAAAGATTAAATTAATACAATAGTAAGTAGAGTCAATCCCACGAGGAACAAAGCAATAATTATAATTTTACCAACTAATTTCAAAATCTTTTTCAATGTAGACACCACGCCTTAATTCAAGAATTTCTCTAACAACTAAAAGTGCAAAATAATTAATCTAGAAATGAGAAAATTTTATATATGAGAATGGTATCGGCTAAGAATAACTCATATTATTTAACATAGATCATAGTTACAATGATGAATTAATCTTTACTTATCTATCAGTTATAGGAAAGTAGGTATGCTTAACCTTCCGAATTCTTTCTTACTTTATCGAAAGTTAATAAATTATAATTAACCAACTGTTTCCCTTACCAAAATACCCCCGAAAAGTATTCGCTGAGCCATATACACATTTTGATAGCATTAAGAAATAAAAGAACATGATATAGCATATACCAACGTAAAAAACAAATAACAATGCAAACTTAATTGTTTCTTATCTTGATATTATAGTCTTAACTAGTTAGCTATTTTTCACAAGAATGCGCTACTTACTAACTCTTTCCAAAGATTACGAATTGCTGGAATTAGCTGGCAATATCCTAACAATATTCAAGTTGATCAGGATTAAACATGTTAAAAATAAATTAAACCAAGAACAAGCAAGAATCAATTGTAAATCAATTAGATCTCGCGATTCATAAACTAATACTTATTATTCTTTGCCGATAAATGAATTAGCTACTCATGATATACAGTTTTGACCCATTTTCTTGAGAAAAAAAAAATATACTCCCTCTGTTTTGTTATTTATGACACACTTACTATAAATGGATGTTTTCTTTTATTTGGCACTCTTTCCATTTTTGGAAGGATTCTTTCAATTTGTTCATTCATTCGAATTTTTATTTTCTACATTCAATTTCATCAATTCATTTTCTTCACCTAAATTCAAGCACCTAAATCTATGGTGGCATAAATAGAAAACGGAGGGAGTATATAAGTAAAAATAATTTAGTAAAACTACTATTAATTATAAATAATATATTAATTAAAATATGAAATATATATTCATAATTATATAAATAAATTTTAGTATTTTTTTTAAATTGATATGTTAAAAGTATTCTACCTAAGTAGAATGAAAACAATTGTATTTTTCTTTATTAAGTGAATAATTTATAATTTTAAAAATATTATTATTTTAAATTATATAAAAACAATTTATTATTATTATTTATTATTTAAGTATTAATATATTTAAAAATTATTCATTTTTTGAATAAACTATAAAAAATATTACTATGATTTGGATCAATTTGGGTCGATTTGGTTCAATGTGGGTTGATTTGGTTCAATTTGTGACCTAGTCCGACCTAACCCGACCCAAAACTATGGGAGTTTTGATCCGACCATAATCGACCCATTTGACCCTAAGTTTTGGATCAATTTGGACCGAGACATCTGACCCGCCATGACCCACGGGTCAGCATGAGCAACCCTACTCTTATATACATAAGAGGCTCACCCTAAAATATCATCTTAATCCAGTTCAAGATTAAATTCTAAGTTTATCCTTTTCTAAATACAAGATAAAGATATGGTTCCAATCCAATCCCTATAAAATCTTCTTGGAAATATGATCCATATCTGATTCAAATCTGTATTATATTTGCTCCAAATCTGATTTCCCTTCATCCATAATCTTCAATCCGGCCACAACTCATTTATACGCAGCTCCAGTCTTTTTTCTGCCATATTTTGCCATATTCCTCCTCAATTTCCTCATAATTCCTCTTAATCCCCACAAACTTGTTATCTGTGACAAATAATACACCTAAAGTGCAAATTAATCCCAAAAATTACAATAAAGAACATAATTTATATGCATCAATGTGGCTCATGAATATTTGACGGTTTAGCAACAAATGCACTATGTGAAGCAAAAACAAATAGGCATAAAGACATCAGAAGAGGAAGCATTATTGACTATAAAGTCTTGCATCCAGGAAGGTTTATTTTTTACTCTAGTGCTTTGTCTAATTACGGGCAAGGTAGAGTTATTTTGATTTTATGAGTAAATAACATATTCATTAATTGAATGATCTGAATGAGGTGTATGAGTATGGTAAGAAGAGAAATGTGAAGAACTATAATTGTTATGACTAAATTAATTATGTGACTGATCTGAATCAGATGAATCATGGTTGGATGAATGATTTGTGTATGATTGAGACTGATAAGTGTTATTAAAGACATCATGTTCAATGTGAACTGCAGATTCTGGCTTAAAAACCTTATCAGTGGGATCAGGTATGACATATTTATGAAACTGATTATTTGACTGATAAGGATAAACATTTTCATGAAAAACTACATCTCTGGTAATGAAAATTATTTTTGTATCGAGTCATACACTTTATAACCTTTCTGGTGACAGGGATATCCTATAAATATGCACAGGTTTGATCTATGACTGAATTTATATTTGTGTGGACTCGGATTAGATGCATAAATAATTATTCAAAAATTTTAAGAGATGAAAGATCAGGCGTCTTTCCATAGAGCAATTCATATGGTGATTTCCACCCAGGAATATAAGAAGGCAGTATGTTAATGGTATATGTGGCTACTAAAATATAATCACCCCATAAAAGAAGTGGTAATTTCGAATGAAACATAAAAAATCTGGTCACTTCAATCAAATGTCTATATTTTCTTTCTTCAACCTCATTATGTTGAGGGGTATATGAAAAAAATTGATGAATAATTCCCAGAGATGAAAACAAGAACCGACAGTCTTTATTTGTAAATTATGTTCCATTATCACTCCTAATGATTTTGACCTTTTTTAACTGAGTGTGAACTATAAGTATGAAAGATTCCAGTAGATTATGAACCAAAACTTTAGACTTTAACATGAAAGTCCAAGTGACTCTAGTGTAATCACTCACTATAGTCAAGAAATGTTGTGCTCCTGTATTGGTTTTGACCCTAAATGGCCCTCATACATCCATATGAATCAGAAAAGGAATTTCTGGTTTTCTTTGCTGAAGGACATACTTACAAAGTTATTTGAGATAGGCAGATCCAAATGCTGCATCATAACATTTGATGGATGACCTAGTTTGTAATGTAAGTTCATGATTTCTACATCAATGAATTTTTTGACAAAATACAAAGTTTTATAATCCATTACATGACTTGATTTCTAACTGATGATGAAACTCTTTATTACTGAAGACTAGAAAAACTTGTGATTCAGAATGTATAGTCCGTTGTTTTCAGTGGCTACACCAACAATGAACTTAGTCTTGAGGTTCTGTATAGCACAAGCATTAGGATAGAAATCAAAGAACATATGAGAATGTTGTGATAACTTGCTAACAAACAAAAGGTTGAATTTGAATGACCTCACATAGAGACAATTATGTAAAGTGATTGAATCAGTTAGTTTAATTGTTCCAATAGAATCAACAACTACACTAGAATGATCAAGCAAAGTGATAGGTATTTTATTATCAATTGATCTGAAAGACTCAAACACGGACAGATTGCTACTCATATGAGATGATGCTCAACTATCTAAAATCCATTCACCATAGTTAAAGCATCAAGCAGTGATAACAATATTAACTGGTATGCAGGTTACCTGTACTATCCAAAATGAGCATAGCTAACCATATCTCAGGTCCTGATTCCTTTGCTTTTCCTTTCACAAATTTGCTAAACTAATTCTGAATCATGTTAGCAATCATGGATTGAACAATACCAAACATATGTTCATCTCTTGCATCCAAAGGTGTGGTACTAATATGATCCTTATCCTCCATATCTGCAATTCCGAAACTAACATAGGGTTTTGCCTTGCCCTTAGTTGAGTCAGACCACCAATCTGGATAGCCATTCAACTTGAAACAACTCTTTCTCTCTCAGATGTCCAAATTTCTAAAAATAGTCATATTTCATCAACTTCTTGTTATCTCCCTCGTTCTTTCTCTTGGTAAACCTGCCAGTGTTGTCTATATTTCTAAAGTTTTTTTGCACTCCTCTCTGTTGTTCCTATTAATGAAACATAGAGTATGCCTTCCCAACAGATGGCAAGGGAACCATAACCAGCAATTGATCCCTTAGAGCATCAAATTCATCACTAAGCACAACCATGAACTGTTGTAGACTATCCTGATTAGCCTCCATAACCCCCTTTTCATCAAATCCACACTTGCAACCACAATCATAGAATATACACCTCAACTATGGCCTAATAACATCAATTTCATCCCAAATACTTTTCTTATTTGAAAATTATTGAGTTATTTAATCAGATCCTTGCTTCAATTCACCCAGATTCATCATCAACTGATAGAACAAAGGCCCCTGACTAACAGAGAACCTCTCCTTGATTTCATCCCAAATTTTCTTCGCATATGTGTGGAAACGAAAGCTCCTCGCCAAATCCTTGCTGATCAAGCTTTGAATCCACAACACAAGTGCCAAATTGAACTTCATCCATTTATCACAGACCGGTGAATCGAGATCTAGCTTTTGTACTCCAATCATGATGAACTAAAGCTTTCCTCTTGCTGAAAAGGCAGTGATTATCGCTTGGCTCCAAATGATGTAGTTTCCTTCGGTCAGCAATACAAAAACTACCGTTAAACTAGCATGATCTGAGATAGGTAAGAACATAGGATCATTAGGTCTAATCCTCACGTACCCATCTTCATCAGGAATGTATTGGTTTCTCCGTGCTCCTTGTTCTGCTCCAACCATTGTAGCAGAGATTAGAGATTCGGGATGAAGTTTTTGAGAGAGAAAAGAGATCAATCGAGAGATTGTAACTCTGATACCATGAACAAATTCACAAAGGATCCCAGAAATTGCTCAGAACTCGAGCAAAATAATGGAGATCAGAAAACTGAAAATGGAAACAAATGGCGAGTTGGATTTTTTAATTTATTTTTTGTATATTGATTGATTAACTTGCCAATGTTGTTCACAATCCATCTATTTATACACAAGAGACCTAGCTGTACAGTCATGATTTCAACTAACTAACAACTAGAATCTTTAACTGAATAACAAAACCAACCAATCATCTAATATTTACACCTAACTGATGAGCTAAACACCTCTAACCGATTAAGCTTCTGGATCCATCAGGATGGTTGTAAATCCTTCATCAAACCGTTGTTTAGCTGCCACTTGTAACATCAACTTGTAGTAACAACTTGAGGCTTGGTTTGGCTTGGAACTGAGACTCGGCTTGGATGTTGTTGGTGTTTTATGAAATACAAAATTATTTAATTATAATTGGATTCAAGTAGGTGTGAATTCGAAACGTTAAAACAAGTTTGGTGGTGTAGAGTGCACACTTGTATAAACTATCTACGAGTTTACTGATTTATAGGATAAGGATTAATTGTGTTGGTGATGACTGACATGGTTTGTCCTGGAGCGTGGAAAAATGTATCATTTCAGAATTCATTATAATTCTGTTGTGGTGGGGCGTATTGCCTAACTTCTCTTGATGGAAATTATAAGGATGATGTCACGGTACATTGAATGTGGGAGTGGAAAGATGCATTGGTTTTAGAATTCATCATAATAAGCCTGATAACTACGTATTATGTATGAATGGTTGCATCTGCTCAGGACATTTGTGGCAACCTGTGATAACTTGTAGCACCAGTGTAAGAAGTGAAACCACATGATTGAACGGTTGCATCTGTTCAGCACATCTCCTATATAAACATGCATATGCATGTACAGAAATACATAGGAAAACTAAGAATTTTCTAAGACATACATAGCAACTAGAAAACAGTTACTCAAAATTATTCTCCTGATTCAAACCTAGAATAGGAGGGATTCTCGATTGTTTTATCCTCGAAGGGAATTCGTGTAATTCAAGGCTGTAATAGGGTCGAATTACTCTTTAAGGAAAGCGTACGTAACGAGACTCACATTGATATCTAAGAAATTTTTTACCACAATCATCTAAGTATGATTATAGCATTCTATTGGAATACAAGTATTACATCATTTTACCCCAACGGATGCAACTTGCAGCTGAGTTCTGCAGCTCAGAGTTGAACCTGAACTGAGCCTTGGAGTTGGAACTAAGCCTTCGTATATTTCTTCATAGTTAATATTAGATTGTAGAAGATATTAAAATGTGTGAAAGAAATATATAATTATGTGAGGACCACAATGATGATGTGAAATTAAGTGTAGTTGAGTTTATAATTGTGGGGTTAGATTGGAAAAGAGAGTTTGTGGTGAGTATAGTTGAGGTGAAAGTGAATACATTTTTAAAAAATTAGGGGGTGTTGGGGGGAAATGGTGTGAGTTATACAGTGTTGTGATTGTATACTCCCTCCGTCCCAAGAATAACGGCCTAATTGCTTTTGGACTAACGTTTTAGGTAAGCTGATGTGGCGTGGAAAAATTGTGGAAAAGTAAGGATATTTTAGAAAATTAGTGGGTCCATTATCAAAATTGTTAAAGTTAAAAAGTAAATTGTGAGAATTTAACGACACATTCTTTGTCATTTTACCATTACTTGTGAGACGGACTAAAATATAAAGTAGGCCAATATTTGTGGGACGGAGGGGTATAGTTTAAAGGAGTCCTAAGAGGGAGTATAGTTTGAAGGAATCCTCTTTCTAATGTTGCATGTATAGTGCGCCACGGCTATCTGGCAATAACAAGATGAGCTTAATTTATAGTAGTAAATATAACAATACTACTGACTGATATTGTATGTGGATGGAAATTCTTCTCAATTTATCCATGTAATAATGATGTAAATAAACACCGTATCTTTTTTCAGGAAAAAAAAACAACTGAGAAGAAGAGGAACGCTTTAATATACTTGCTTACATTCTCAGAGTTTTCTGATCACTTCATCAAAATCTCAGAAGAGGTTCATCTTTCAAATGCATTCTTGATTATCTGCTCTTGTTATCTTTTGTTTCCTTTGCCTTCGTATCCGAGTCAAGTGCTGCTCTGGTGTATTTTAGTTTCATCATAAGGTAAGATGATAAGTGCATTTACTGATCTTTCTTACCCACTGCATGATGTTACACTGTTACATCCCATCGGTTTTGGGTCCAATCTACTTCTTACTTGGGGTTCATTTGCTATTCAGATATGGTGAAAAAGATGGATTTGGACATCATTGATCGCATTCGTTATGCGATAGGCGATGCAGAGATGTTGCTGAACACCTCACACGATCAGCTACCTTGTGAGGAATTGAAGCTTAACTTAAGGATCCTCGAAGCATTTGTACTCTGTGCCAGAAAGTTGCACAGCCATGGCAGTTTGGCACCCTTCTTATTACGGATTAAAACTATTCTTCACGGGAAAATGGAGGAATTATCCGCTTGTTGGCCTCAAAAATACCGTACAGAAACTTCTTGGTTCCACATGGCTCGAGGGTTCGAAGAATCCATCGAATCACTGGGGGAGGAAATGCATATATGGTATGTCACTATGCTAGATTGTGCACCCCTATCAAGTTCTTTTTCGAGAAATGAAGTCCTGGAAATCATTAATTCTGATCTGGAGATTTTAGCGGATTTTCATTCTATGGAACTCTACTATTCTCAAGGTCCAGTTGCTGAAGGAATAAAACCCTTGAGAGAGCAAATGATATTTCTGAAGAGTCTCATCCATTTTGTCAAGGAAGAAAGTGATGAAGCGAGCGAAGATCTGTTGGCTCATGTCGAAACTATGGCTATCAGTACAGCATATATCATGTTTCAGTGTAAAGTTGGCAGAGTGCACTTTGATAGAGGAAATTGGGAATCAATACAGCCTGAAATTTCAGAATTGGTAGAAAAGATGAAGCCTGTTGATCCTCAAGTCCTGGAGGTTTACACTGAAGCTCTGAGAAGATCCAAGTTGTCCAGACAAATTTTTGATGATGATGCATTTGTTGCAATGAAGAATTTCCTCGATTCTCTCATATCTAATCTTTGGGAGATTCTGCGAAATGATACTTCTCGTGCGCTTTCTAAGAAAGATCAGCTTCAAGAGCTATATGAGGGACTCAGATCCTTGAGAACCATTCTGAAGCAACAAACAGCAGCCAAACTTGATGTGAGAGTTCAACAGAACTTTTTCTATGTGATTTCTGATGCCGGAATCTCAATTTGTTCACTTTACCATGCACGAATAGATCCAGACCTCGGGCTTCAACAATTGTTAGGGACACTCAGGACTGTTCTTGCGAA
>JAULKM010099245.1:0-10953 GCA_032355605.1 Rubia tinctorum
ATTGAGACCACACCTGTTGAGATCAATTGTCTTATAGTTTTATGTTGTATTCTTATGTGATGAGATTTACCATTGTATATAGAACTCAATGCCCGAAGTATAGCCGATTGACTATCATATTGTACACTTAATGGTGGCACTGGTTTTTGCCATAGTGGAATATCCTCCATAAAGTTCCAAAGCCATTCAGCTTCTTCAGCTGCTTTATCTAAAGTAATGAATTCAGATTCCATTGTGGATCTGGCAAGCAACCTTTGTTTTGAATATTTCCATGATATGGCTGCACCAACAAGCATAAATACATACCCACTTGTAGATTTTGATTTTTTTAATATCTGATATCCAGTTAGCATCGCTATAAACTTCTAGAACGGATGGATATCGTCCATAGGGCAACCAATAACTTCAAGCATTTCTCAAATAGTTCAAAACTCCAGTTATCTCTTTCAAGTGACTATGTCCTAGATTGCTTGTATAATGATTCAATACGTTAATAGTGTGTGCTAAATAGGGTCTTGTACAGTTTGTCAGATACATAAGAATCCCAATCACTTGAGCATATTCCAATTGTAATATCCCATTACCCGAGATTTTCATCATCTTGAGATGAGGCTCCTTTGAACTTTTAGCTATCCACTTGAATAGTTCTTGAATCTATAAAGTACTTTCTAGGTGTAATGTCCTTGTGACAAAACTATTCCTTCAGAGTGTATGAGAACTTTTATCCCTAAGATCACACTACTAGTCCCAAGTCTTTCATGTCAAACTTTCCTTTAAGCAAGTTCTTGGTTTGATTGATCATGGCTTTATTGCTACCTATGATAAACATTTCATCCACATATCGGCAAAACAAAATGTATCCTTTTGGAGTATCTTTGACATATGCACTTGTCACATTCATTTATTTTGAAATCATTTGGCATCATTACATTGTCAATTTTTCCGTGCCACTGTTTTGGTGCTTGTTTTAAGCCATATAGGGATTTCACAAGTCTACACACTTTGTGTTCCTGTCCATGGACGACATAACCCTCAGGTTGCTTCATATAAATTTCCTCTTCAAGCTCTCCATTTAAAAAAAGTTGTTTTTACATCCATTTGATGTAGAACTAGATTGTGTATAGCCACAAGTGCTATTAGCATTCTAATTAAAGTTATTCTCATAACCGGATAATAGGTGTCAAAGAAATCCAAGCATTCTTTTTGCCTAAATTCTTGCACCATAAGCCTAGCCTTGTATTTCCATGACTTATCTGTTTTGTATTTTCTTTTAAAAATCCACTTGCTCCCCGAGATTTTAAACCCGATGGCAAGTCAGTTATGGAGTCAATTTCATTGTTCACCTATTCCTTCCATGAAGGTGCATGTGGTGTAGACATGGCTTCCTTAACTGTTTTAGAATCATTTTTTTAATAGATAAGCTATTTTAAAATCAGGGCTAAATGATTTCTCCTTTCTAGCCCTCTTACTACGTCTAAGTTCATTACTGTCCTCTTCTGTTTGTTGACCTGAAGTACTTGCTTCTCCTTGTTAATGAGTCCGTTTAAAACTTAATTTTTCCTTACACAGGAACACATATTTGAAGAAGGATGCATTTCTTGATTCCATTACTGTATTTGCGTGTATATTTGGTACATCAGACTTGTACACCAAGAATCGATAAGCACTACTATTGTGTACATACCCGATGAAAATACAGTCAAGGGTTTTAGGTCCAACTGTGACCTTTTTAGGACACTGCAACTTTTGCTAGGCATCCCCACACTTTCAGGTATTTGTATGAAGGTACATTACCTTTGCATAACTCATAAGGCGTCTTTCCAGTCACCTTATGTGTTGTATGCGGTTGCGTATAGAGAAAGGGAAAAAGAGATCCAAAAATATTAACCAAATAGTATACATAAATTTAATCATTATAATAATAATAACAACAAAAATTACAGTTTGTATCACTAAATAATTTACAATAATAATAAATCACTAAGGATTTTACAACTGGACTTATAGCACACTGATCCCTTGCTATTTCAACCTCCTTCATGGCTTTGAAATGTTTTTTTTATCAGCTACTTGATCCCTTGCCATTTCAACCTCTTTCATGGATTTCAAATGCTTCTCTTTTTCTTGAGCAGCAACTTTTCGCAGACTTTCTTCTCTTTTTTCTGCAGCACCAAGTCTTATTTCTTCCTCAAGGCACTCACGAGAAAGCAACTTCAAGTCTCATTTTTTCCTCAAGGCAAAACAACCCAGAAACAAAAAAACAAATTATAGATCACCAAAAATGAAAATGACTGTGAGCAACCAAACAAAACTAAGATATAGCCATTGACTAATGGTAACAGAGCAGGAATAATGCTATTGATTATGAACATAGACAAAATTGTCACCCCCTCACGGAAAACAATTTTATAAACTCATGCTACCAACATCTGAAACCAAATTGTTATATATGAAATCAATCTAATCTGCCTAATTCGTATAAACAATTTCATTGAATCCAAACTAAATAAAAAAAATCTAATTGATTAGTATTAGAAGCGAAATCAGTTGATTATACCTCGAGGAACTCCTCAGCATATGCCTGGGCAATCTGGATTTTGACCTGGTCCATAAGATCCTCACACATAATTATCACCACAAACTTGAAAATGTAAAAAAAAAAACACTAAAATACTATAAACTCAAGGGTTGTGACCAACAGATCTAGGACATACAAGGAATGAACATATTGTGCGGAATATCCGAGAAATAACAAGCAAAGAAAATAAAGCGAAAAATAAAACACCGAGAATTTACGTGGTTCACCAATTGACTACATCCACGATCGACCAAGATCGGATTCCAACCCGTCAAAGCTGTTAATACGTATTCAAGGCATACCTACAAATTCTTGTAGGGACTGCCAAACCCACTACAACCAACATTAGTATGATATTGTCTGCTTTGGGACAAACCCGCACGATTTTATTGGGTCCAACCCCAAAATGACTCATACTAATGTGGTGAGACTCTAACTTATATAGGGAACAAACACCCTCTCAACGTCCAATGTGGGACTTGGGTTGAACACACCCAACAATCTCCCCCTCAAACCAAGGACTACACAAGGGCACTCTTACCACCGCCAATGGCACAACTGAGGGCCTCCACATTGGGCACAAATGCAGTCCTTGTCCCGATCACAACCATAACTCTGATACCACTTGTTGGGACTGTCAAACCCACTACAACCAACATTAGTATGATATTTTCCGCTTTGGACCAAGTCCGCATGGTTTTATTGAGTCCAACCTAAAAAAACATCATACTAATGTGGTGGGACTCTAAATTATATAGGGAACTAACACTTTCCCAACTTTCAATATAGGGATTGGGTTGAACACACCCAACAAAGCTAATTAAATTCGTCTTTGAGCATCCGTGATGTCGATGACTACCGCGACAACGGTGAAGCAGTTGAGTGAGGGGTACAGTTGGTCCTAGCACGACAAATCGATTTACAAAGACAACTCCTAACCTGACAAATTCAAGAAGATATCTTTACTAATAATTATCATACATAACCAAGACAACTCCGATAACACGACACGATCAAGATGATATCTTTACTAATAACTATCATACATAACCAAGACGACTCCAATAATAGGACACGATCAAGATGTTATCTTTACTAATCCCTATCACACATGAGAAATTTTCAAAAATGGTGTTACAGTACCTAATGGTGAATGCAAATGGGAGGCCGCGTCCTCTGTCTTTTTTATTATTTTTTTTAAAAATTGCATGTAGAAGACGCATTTGTTAAATGCATCTTCACTTTGTCCTTTTTCCTTTCCGTCTTTTGTTTCCTTTTCCGTCTTTTGCTTCACTTTTGTCTTCTTTTTTCCGCCTTACTTCATTTTTATCTTGGCAAAGTCTTGGGAAAGACGGTCTTTCCATAGGCATATGGAAAGACGAGGTTGAATTAAAATTATAGAAAAGTAAAAGGTTTTAGTTGCAATATTAAAAATTTATTATGCAACATTTAGGAGTGATAAGTTTATGACCCGATTAATACAACCCGAAAATTTTATTTTGATTTCTTCAAATTTACAGTTTAAACCTTGGTCTTTCCATAAATTATGGAAAGACGTCTTTCAAGAGACGGACTCTTCAATTTTTTTTAAACAATTCAACTCACCTAAAAACAAAAATTAAGAATATTATGTTTGACACAAAAGAAAGGACATTACTATATCACACCCTTGTTTACGCCCTAATACGTATATGTACATGTATAAAATTAATTGAATTTTTAAAAACTAAAAAAACTAAAACTAAATCTGGTCACCACCATCGATGATCGCCGCCACCACCATCGCCGCCGCTTGGCCATCACAGTCCCACCATCCCTGTCGTCCATGCGAAGGAAAAATGCAGGAAAAAGTCAAGAACTTCTTCGTCCCAGGCCAAGTCTCCCTGTCCTGCCATTCCCACCGAGATTCGGGCGACGAGAATCGGACAACGAGAACTGGAAGAGAGACAGGCGACGAGACCCGAGTGACCAACCTGGGTCAGGCAGGGCGACGAGAATCGAGCCGAGTAGGGCAAAACGAGAGCGGGAAAGGGAGAACCGGGGATGGCGGAGAATAGAAGAACTGGGTCGGACTGTTGAAATGAGAACGGGAAAGGGAGAACCGGGGACGACGGAGAACGGGAGAACCAGGTTGGGTAGGGAGAAACGAGAGCGAGAAAGGGAGAACCGGAGATGGAGGAGAACGGGAGAATCGGGTTGGGCTATTGAAACGAGAGCGAGAAAGGGAGAATCGAGGACGGCGGAGAACGGGAAAACCGGGGAGGGCGGAGAACCGGAGAACCATAGAACGAGAATGGGAGAGGGAGAAGGAGAAGGAGAAGGAGAAAGGGTGAAGGACAGAAAGAGAGAATAGGAGAACGAGAACGGCGACGAAACGAATGGCGGAAAAACGAGGACGTCGCCGGAGAACGAGAACAACGGAGAACGAGAACAACGGAGAACGAGAACGAAGAAGGAGAAGAAGAACAGAGGGGGAAAAGAACGGCGGGAACAACGGGGAAAACGAGATTGGCCAGGGATTTCTGGCCGATAAACAATTTCCGGCGACGTCCGGCCGATTTCCGGCGCCGGCGATCAGCTCCATCGCCGGAAATCAGCCGGTAAATTGGCCGGCCGGTTTGAAACCAAATTAAAATCTTATTTATTTCATTTAAGTTTTAAATTCAATTCAAAATACATATTATATTAAATACATACAAATACATGGCGTAATATAGTAAAATACATAACGTAATATAGCAATCCACCAAAAGAAAAGAGGAAGCATGTTAGAATATTGTTGAATAATAATTACATTAATTTTCAAATCGAAAAATCCATCACAACTTTAAAATTTATATTTGATCAAAAAGTGCTATTTTCTAGTATATACTTCATCCGTCCCAAGATTAATAACATAATTATTTTTCACGGTATTCAATGATCATATTTGACTGTTAATATCTCTAAGTACATATAATTTTGCATAAAATTTGATATTTAGAAAATGGGTATTAAGATAAATCAAACAAGATATCACATGGTATTTTTATTATATATACACTAGTTTTTTAAAATATTTAGAATCAAAGTTATTCGAATTTAACTTTTAAAAAATAATTGTGCCATTAATGTTGGATGGAGGGAGTATGTAATCACATAATTATAATTTTATTTGGTAATAATTGCAAAGCAAAATTTTACCAGTAAATGGTAACTTTGTTAAAAATAATCATTATCATAGAGATTGTTATGATTAGAGGTAAGAAATAATTTAATTTAATTTTTATGGAAAATAAATTCTTATTTTTATATTTTGTAAAACATTCATAATCGTCTGACAAAAAATGGAAGACAATACTCATACATTATTAATTAACTAGAAAAAAAAAACTCGTTCCGACAATACTCATACATCAATATGCTTCCGTTCTCCCGGAAACCAAATGAACCTTTGCCATAAGTTGGGATGGTAAATGGGCGGACGGTCAAATACGGGTTGAGTAAAATGAGTAATTAAAAAAATATGCGTAAGACCCATTTTGACCCATTTTATGATGGGTAAAAAATGGGTCGGATCAAAACGGGTCGAGTTGAAAACCGCTCAACCCGCGGGTTGAAAGTCATTCAACTCTTAGGTCAAAATGGGTAAACCTGCGGGTTTCAACCCATATGGATTTATGTATCAATCCATATGGGTAAAATCCGCGGGTTTTAACCTATATATTGACCCATATGAGTTTATATACCAACCCATATAGGTAACCCGCGGGTTTCAACCCATATATTGACCCGTATGAGTTTATATACCAACCCATATGGGTAAACCCGTAAATTTTAACCCATATAGGTAAAACCTGCGGTCAACCCACAAACTCAACCCGTCCAACCCCTATTTTTTAAATACTCATTTGACCCATTACCCATTTAACTCATTATCCATTTTACTCATATCCATACGGGTTTAAAATTAGATAACCCGCTTGACCAGAGGGTTATGGGTTTATTTTGCCACCTCTAGCCACAAGCAACAAAGTTTATAGCTCTAGCGTAACCTGAGTCATCTAATCTAAATTACAACCAGCTAACCAAATGGATTCAAATCCACTCACCAATTTCTTAGTCCCAGTGTTGAATTAAAGGAATAACAACTCAATTTACATTGCCATTGGTTTCACACGAGGATCAACGGGAATTTGCGTGAGAGTACATTAAATATAATTTCATGTGTATCTGTTGAACTAAGAAGGAGACAATTTAATGATGGAATGAGTTAGGATTTCCATTGATAAATACAAATATTTATAATACAATTGTCTAACTAAATCTCACGTGAAAGGGGATTACTTCTAACCACTAAATATTGACTAGCTAACAACTCTAACAATACAATCAACACTTGGTCATGTGGACCAAATGTACAGTGATAAAAATACAGTGTAAATATACAGTTAACAACCCCCTACAAGCTTATGGCCGAGGATGGACAAGAAGCTTGGACCGTAGAGTAGCAAAGTGCTGATTTTCGACAGTCTTGGTGAAGATGTCTGCAATCTGATCAAGAGACCGAACGTGACGAACCGTCAGATCACCTGAGGCAACCTATTCCCGTACAAAGTGATAGTAAATCTTTATGTGTTTGGACCGTTGATGAAAGACTGGATTTGCAGATAGGAAAGTAGCACTTAGGTTGTCACTGAGAAGTATGGGAGGATGCTGAACAGAGACACCCATTTCTTGAAGAAGCAGTTGAAGCCACATAAGTTCACCAGAGGCAAATGCAATGGCTCGGTATTCTGCCTAGGTGCTGGAGCGAGCAACCACATTTTGCTTGCAAGAGGACCAACTGATAAGGTTTCCACCAAAGTAGATGGCAAAGCCATGCTGAGAACGACAGTCATCAGGGTCGGATGCCCAACCAGCATAAGAGAAGGCTACAAGACGAGAATCACGAGCCTTTTGTAGAACCATACCGGAGGAGATGGAACCTTTGAGATATCGGAGAATGCGTTTGACTGCACACCAGTAATCTTCTGTGGGAGAATGCATGAATTGGCACTCTCTGTTGACCACATAGGAGATCTATGGTCGAGAAATAGTGACATACTGTAGGGCACCAACAATGCTGCAATAAAGAGATGGATCAGAGAGGACCTTTCAAGCAGCAACCAAACGAGAACCATGTTTAGCCGGGGAACAGATAGGCCGAGCACCAGACATGTCACTGCGTTCAAGAATTTCATAGATGAACTTTTATTGAGAGAGTTGGAGTGTGGTAACCTGACGAGACACCTCGATGCCAAGGAAGTAGTGAAGAATGCCTTGGTCCTTCAACGCAAAGTCACGATGCAACAGGCTAACAAACTCATCAATAAAAGCAGTATGAGAACCGGTGATGACAAGATCATCCACATAGACAAGAACATAAACCACATCAGAGCCGGATGTCTTGACAAAAAGTGACGGGTCATAGACACAAGCCTTAAAACCATGACGAACAAGAGAGGTAGTCAGTTTATGGAACCATGCCTTGGTGCTTGCTTTAAACCATAGAGAGCCTTCCGAAGCTTGCAGACATGAGAAGGTTTTTCGGGAGCAACAAAACCCCGTGGTTGATCCATGAAGACTGTCTCAGAGAGGTCACCGTGAAGAAAGGCATTATTGACATCAACTTACCGAAGAGGCCAACCAGCAGAGACAACCAAGCTGAGCACCAGACGAATAGTTGTGGGTTTGACCACTGGGCTAAAAGTGTCAAAGTAATCAACACCAGCTTCCTGATGAAAGCCCTTGGCGACGAGACGCGTTTTGTAGCTCTCAGTGGAACCGTCAGACTTCCCCTTTACCCTGTAGACCCACTTACAGCCAACAACATTAGCATTCAAGGGGCGAGCACCTAGTCCCAAGTCCTACTAGTCATTAAAGCATCATATTCAGATTGCATTGCATACTGCCAGTTTGGATCTTTGGAGGCTTGGTGGAAAAGACGAGGTTCAAGAGAGGCAGTGAGAGCAATGGGAAGTGGATATTTTGTAGAGAGATGAGATTTGGGTTTGAGAGAGTGAGTGACAGAGCGAGTGGTCATGGAATGAGTAGACTGATCAGAGGGACGAAACCAAGTAGGAGCATTGGCATAAGAGGATGGAACAACCAGGGTGAGGTCAGGAGGTGATTGAGAGAGTTGAGAGTATGATGACGATGAATAAGGAGGTGGGGACGGGGACGGTGGAGAAGAGGTAGGAGACGGACGCGGTGATGGGGAAGGCGGAGTGGATTCAGTTTGATTTGGATGAGGAGAAGGTGGGTTGGATGGAGAGGCAGCTGTTTGAGGAAGAGTGATGAGTGGTACTGGAGCGGAATGTGGTGGAGGAGGTGATGCAATGGATGAGGACATGTCCGGAAAAGGAAAGACAGTCTCATAAAATACAACGAAGCGAGATATATATGTCCGGGAAATGAGTAGGTGAAGGCATTGGTATCCCTTGTGTTTGGAACTGTAGCCAAGAAAGATGCATAGAAGGGAACGATATTCAAGTTTGTTGGTTGTGTATGGCCAAAGAAAAGGGTAGCATAGGCATCCAAATGATCGAAGGAGGATGTAGTTAGGTATTTTGTTGTAGAGGCATTGGTATGGAGATTTGTGAGAGAGAGTGGGTGTGATGGTACGGTTGATGAGATAGGTAGAAGTATGAAAGGCTTGTTCCCAATATGTGTTGGGTAGGCGAGGGTGTGCAAGAAGGGAAAGACCCTTTTCAACAATCACGCGATCGAGGCGCTCAGCGAAACCGTTTTGTTCAGGGGTGTGAGGGCATGAAACTTGGTGGCAGATTCCATGCGAGGCAAGGAGTGTAGACACATTGCGATATTTTTCACCCCAGTTGGACTGAATGGCTTTAACTTGGGTTGAGAATTGGGTTTGGACGAGTTTGAGAAAAAGTTTGACAATGGCGTAAACTTGTGATTTGGTTGATAGAAAATATAGCCATGTGAATTTGGTGCAGTCATCAATAAAACTGACATAATATCGACATGGTCCCCACAAATCAGAATGTATTAAATCAAAAGGTTTCAAAGAAACACTAGTTCGAGAAGACAAAGGTAAACGATGACTTTTGCCAAGCTGACAAGAGCCACATACTGAGTCTAATTTATTACATGAAACAGGGAGATCAAAACTGGAAACAAGGTGACGAAGAACAGACTCGTGTGGGTGGGCCAGACGATGATGCCAACACTGAAGTGAAGTGCGCTCTGTGAGAAAAACAGTGGGGAGGAAGTAGGCGGAAAGTTTGGAGACTGTGGATGACAGTAAAAATCATTTTCAACGGTTCCCTTTAGTAGGATCTGCCCCTGCAAGGTCTTAACAAGAAAATGGTATGAGTGGAGTTCAACAAAAATAGGATTATCATGAGTTAATTTTGAAACACTAAGCAAGGATTTTGTTATTTTGGGGACACAAAGAACATTATCTAATTTCAAAGGATTGACAGCATGCGCAGCAGTAAGAATAGAATTGCCAAAATGAGTAATTTGAAGAGTTGTACCGTTACCAACGGTGATGCCATCATTACCATTGTACTGGTTCTGAACAGTGAGATTCCCCAAATCAACTGTCACGTGATGACTGGGCCCGGAGTCAATGTACCACGGATCAACAAGATCAGATGAACTGGAAGTCGATGCAAGAAAAGCCAATTTTCCACCCAAAGCATTCGTGAATCGGGAAATGGCCTGAGGATTTATTGCTGGGTACTGTTTTGTATTGAATCTTTGGAAACAGTTCTTTCCATCATGTCCAGTGCGGTCACAGATCTGACATGGCGGGCATTGACTAACAGCACCGGCGTTGACCGGCGGTGGCGTCGGCGTTAACCGGCGAGCTGGAGACTTATAGGCGGAATTGACCTTGGGGGATTGGATAGCAAGCTCCTCCTCGTGACGAGCTTCCTCCTGGAGCAGTATCCCAAGTAGCCCATCAAAGGTGATTGGATTGGAAAGAATCGTAATAGCCGATCGAAGAGCGGAGTATTGATAACTAAATCCATACAACAAATATCCAACATATTCAGAATCGGATATAAAACAGAGGCAATCAGACAAAGCATCAATAATTGAACGCTTTTTGTCAAAATACTCCATTACCGACATGGACCCTTTCGGCAAGGATTGGAGCAGTTGGCGGAGATGTTGCTGACGGGCACCGAACTGAGCCTGGAAAGTGCTTCCGAGGGTACCCCACGCCTCAGCAGTAGAGGCGGAACGTGAGACAAGCTCGAGCATGGCGGTGGTGAGAGTGGATCGGATCCAGAGGAGTACCAACCGATCATTCCGAAGCCCGATTGGGCTCCGTGCGGGCGGCGGTCCTGGTGCTGGGATTGTCCAGATTGGTCGACGGG
>JAULKM010099246.1:0-10952 GCA_032355605.1 Rubia tinctorum
TCATAATATTATTTTGGAGATTATTTTCTCTTTGGTGGATTCCACAACCAAAACCTAGGGTTTGTGCTTGCAGACCTGAATTGTTCTTCAAGATTCGTGCTTGCGAATCTCTTTGATTTTTTGATTGCGTCAGAGCTCCTGTAATAGAGTGGAATGTCCAAATTCAATGACTTCTCTAATATTCCTAGTGTAGAATCGAGTGCAGAGAAAATTATGAGTGAAATCATATAGTGACTGATGTGGCATAAATGAAAAAGATAATCATATCCATGGTTAGTTGCACTTTTTAAGAAAAATGATTAGTGATTTGGTAATTTAATGAGCTCCACATCATTCACTATTCCATTCACAATGAATTTTCACTCTCGCTATCATCACTCTTTCGCATAGAGTAATGATAAACACACTGAAAATTCTGAGTGAAATCATATAGTGACTAATGTGGCATAAATGAAAAGACAATCATATCCATGGTTTTTTATTAAAAAAATTAATCATTCCAAGATGGTGGGAAAAACGCCCAGCGGCGATTACAATGAGTGGAATTGACATCCAACCTAACTATCCTCTAGAAATAACTAATATAGTGAAAGGATATCTACATTACATGCCAACCAGACTGATCGTCTGTACTATTACATATTAGAAATCTAATAAAAAACTGTAACATCGCCCTCAGGGATATTAACTTGTTTCCCGCAAAACTCATGATCACTTGGCAAAGAGGAGCGTATCACGCATCAATATCAATGTGCCTAACAGGGATCTTCAACAACTGTAACACCACTTGATCCAACAACCATATGATGTTGATCAAACTGTAAACACCTTGAAAAACACAGATCTGACGAATCCAAATTAATGGAGACCTAAAAATAAAATCACAAACAAAATTACGAACACACGATCTGAACAAGCAGATCGAGAACAATACATCAACTTGAACTAAATTGAGTTATCATCGTGAACACACACGATCTAATCTATCAAATCGAAGAATAAAACTAATTTGTGGAGACAAATCTCACACTTATTGAATAGTAAAATATAAATTAAATAAATTGTTGTTCACAATCTCCCCTAATGGAAATATTGAGAAAAAAATGAAGAACATTGGGGTGCAGCAATAATGGAGAGAGAGGGCGGCGAACGTAGGGTTTAGAGAGAGTGAAAACTGTGGTAATCATATCCATAGTTAGTTGCACTTTTTAAGAAAAATGATTAGTGATTTGGTAATTTGATGAGCTCCACATCATTCACTATTCCATTCACTGTGAATTTTCACTCTCCCTATCATCACTCTTTCGTATATTCCATGATTCACAACTTGCGATTTTTGCACGCTTCAGCGCGATGAACAACTTCTTAGTGTACTTATTAGTTGTATTGGTATGCACCTCTTCTAACCATATGAACCTCATTGTAAAGGTAATATAGAGATCCCATCGAACTAGGTAAAGGACAGATCGCCAAAGAAATGAGAGACCCTCACTAATTTCAAAGCTAGAATAGCACCTCGCCTTTGGCGAACCGCTCTAAACGAACCTAAAAGGAAAGATAGCTTTCACCCATGATCATGCCATTAATAACACGATCTAGGAACATGGTCAATAATCAGCAAAGATTACAGCAACCTTAACTATAAATGGATAATCCGAACAATTACAAAGGTAATGGCATTTTTCCAAATACTATTCATATATTAATCATACACTAACTTAGGCATCAAAGGTAGATCCCAGGGACTTCCCTTGAACCTTGTTCTGCACGTTTCACTAAGCTAGCATGGAGCATGACGACTATTCTAGGTATTATGTTTGTCCGGAAGGAATCCCCCGCATTAGTGGCACTGTCTGTGGGATCATTTTTTTTTCTTTCCAGACCTTCATAGTATCTGGGGGAGGTCAGGTTCTATGCCAAAAGAGGAAAAATAATACGCTCAAAATCAGCTAAGCAAGATAGCGAAAAGAATATGACGAGTAGACATAATCAACAGATGACGACCGGCCATAAAAAAACACATGATTGACAAAGCCAGCTGTAGAATACACTGGAAAACCCTGAGTAGGTGGGATTGGATGAAAGTGGCAAATCAAACTCGACTTAGTCACACAACATTAATACATCACAACATTACATCATCATAATTAAGATACGTTTACATCTAGGTATGCTTCAAAACTCCCAGCCTCGCACATATAATATTTATTAATAAATGCGTGTTACATGCTCTAATACAAAAAAATTACAACAACAACCCGACTACAAAACGCGGGTAAAATAACATTTAGTTCTGAAACCCGGTAACCCAAAACGCAAACTGAATACAAAGAATTAAAGCAATAAGGTACTCATTTTAATCTATCATATTACATCGAGAAATATTGCACAATTTTAATAGAAAAGTCAATACAAAATAACTAGCTTTTAAACTGCCAACTACCCAACCCACGGGGGTGGGTAGTGAAAGCAACATCGATAGAGACTTGTCGTGAACTCAAAGCGATGTGTTGGATGATCATCTTATTCACAATCATGTCTCGTGGGTGCACCAACCTTAAAGTAGGAAAGTATGCTAGAGAATGATGAAAGGCTATGAACCAATTATCGTTCTCTATCAATACTCCACCCGGTTCTAGCACATGCAATCCTACACATGAGGATTACTAAGTGTGTTCGTTGACTATTTAGCTTATCGTCCCCTTAGAGCCAAGCAGCCATGGTTTAGACTTCTCTTCTCATTGGTTCCCCTTGACCCTGTAAAAATGGCTGGATTGATGGAGATTCACCATCATCCTCCATCCCTTCGTTCGCTGATCTCAATAGCAATTCTAGACAATAAAATAACAAAGTCCTCAATAAACATACAAATAATGCATAGTAAATAACAAAAACATGCACTACAAACTTACAGCCTACATGAGCTTTTCCAAAATATCCCGTAAGGGATGTTACCTCAATCTGTGTCATTAGCAACAGAAATGATCTCTTCAAATGACGCACTCAATACAGATTGCCACCAAACCAGTAGGGTCTCTCGTATAAATGACCACCACCCCTAGAGTCCCACACCATGTTAGCCATAGGCACATTATAACATACACACACCCGTAATACAAATCACAATATTAATATAAGCACAAAGCCAAACCCTAACATAAAGTACATTATTATTGAGAAAGTCTTCCATTAGATCAGTTGACGGTTAAACCAATCATAAAAAACCTCATTTCAATAATATTTGGGGTCAAATTATACTCATTTAATAATATTTGGGGTCAAATTATAATCATTTATTTATACATTACTATACATTTTAAAATTATAATTACTTTTACTTCAGTTTCGAGCTCAGCCCAATATTTTACAAACTCAATTGAACTCGAGGCGAGCTCGAAGTCGAGATATTTCACGTTGCTCGACTCATTCACCTTTGACGTCATTTGTCTTTTTAAGGTATATCTTGCAGCTCTCTCTTTCTTCATCTACTTTTTCA
Organism: Rubia tinctorum; assembly: GCA_032355605.1. Classification (NCBI taxonomy): domain Eukaryota; kingdom Viridiplantae; phylum Streptophyta; class Magnoliopsida; order Gentianales; family Rubiaceae; genus Rubia; species Rubia tinctorum. The sequence goes on from JAULKM010099246.1 coordinate 3,497, forward strand.
TTGTCGGATACTTAAAATATCAGTCTTTTTTTTCTTTTCTTCCATCCATTAAGACTACATTAATTCTTATGATTAAGGTTGCAATTATTATTATTATTTTTATTTTTCAAGAGAATATATTTGAAATTAAACCTATTAGTTATAACTATAGATTACATTTTCAATTAATTTTTTAAAGTTGACATGGAATTTTGTGTGAGTAATATGTGATAACAATTACATCTTTTAATATACAATGTTTATTTTCATACCGATTTTGAAATGAAAATAAGTTTTTGTTTCAACAAAATTTATTGACCAATAAAATGAATACAATCAACTCCAAAAAAAGAGAGTAAATAATCAGTGATAAAATATACTCCCTCTATCTCATCTCTATTTGCACTTTTACTTTTTTGACACTATCCTCTATTAAAGTTTGACCTTATATTTGAATAGATTTATGAACAATAATATTATGGTATATAATATTGTTCAATTCGTCGTAACAAGTTATATCTAAATATCAATTTTTTATTAACCGTTATTAGCCGTAGATAAATATATTAACGGTTAAACATATTTTTTAACAGTATAATAATGATTGCAGTGTAAATTTTGCTGGGATCAAGGGATACTTTTAATGTAGTACGGACCTTGTTTCAGTGGTATATGCGGCATGAGTTTATACAGTTACATATGGAGTTGTCAGTACAAATTGTGCTGGGACTGTGCGGATTGTTTTTCATTTTATTTTAAATATTACTCGCCATTTCATGCTAAGATTCATAGAATTATTTTCACAGTTTTCAAGAAATATGTTTAATTATTAATATATTTAATTACGTGTAATAATGGAAAATATAAATTTGATATTTGAAAACTACTTACAACGAGAATTTCAATAATATCACATACGATAGTATTATTATTTATATCTATTTAAATATGTGGTAAAAAATATGACAGTGTTAACTGTCAAATAGTAAGTGTTCAGCTTAATATGAGACAGAGGGAGTATAAGATTTTCCAGTAGAGAGCCAAATGAGGGGGAATTTAGCATTCATTTAGGAGTCCTCTATAATTTTATGAGAAAGTCTCATATTATACCGACTAACAATTAGATCAATCGTGAAATTCCTCACTTCAATGCGTTTTAAGGTCAAATTATAATTATTTACACATAACTGATACATTCAAAAGTTTTTCAAGGTTGATTTCAAAAAATAAAAATTTTCAAAGTGAAAAGAACGTCGTTGCAATAAATAAATCAAACATCAAATCAACTCATTCAGTACATCCATTATTGTTGAAAGATATATCTCACATCGGTTTCTTTCAACAATAATGACTTACATATAATGTCTTGGCTCACCTCCACTTAGTGTCAATTGGTTTTAAGATTGAATCCAAAGATATCTTGAAATTTAACATGGAATTAGAGTCCATGTTGGGTTTACTAGGTCAATGTATGGATTCTCTTTAAGTTGGCCCAATGTGGGTCGTGGATAGTTTTCACGTTGACAAGTGAGAGGCGTGTTGAAAGAGATATCTCACATCGATTTCTTATAAGAATAATGACTTACATAACATAAGGTTTTGGTCATTTCCATTTAGTGTCAATTGAGTTTAAAATGGAAACTCAAAATGTTTTGAAATTTAACAATTATAAAATGACTCTAATGGTAATTAGTTGGATAATTATTAATATATAATTTCAGTACAATATACTAGGTAAAAACTATTGATCAGAAAATATTTTTCCATTTTGTTTGTAGGATAATTATTAAGTTAGTAACCACTTCGTTTGACACTTGATCAATAACATATTGGGCTAAGTACGAAAAAACGCAGGTATTATTTCAACTCAAGGATTCTCATGGACAATGAAATGTTGAACGGCATCTTCATGTTAAATAGTTTTTAAACTTAGAATAAAATAAAAGTAACAAAGTTGATATGGCCGAGTTGGTCTAAGGCGCCAGATTAAGGTTCTGGTCCGAAAGGGCGTGGGTTCAAATTCCACTGTCAACATTCCATTTTTACTTAAAAGACAAAGACACAATCCTGTAAATTTTGTTTTTTTTCAGAATTTTATTTATACTTAAAAAAACGCACTTCTCCAAATTTTCCCTTTTCAATTTTTTTTTAAATTTAAGGGAATCATATTATTTTCAAGTATAGAAATCGGATAGGACTTGGACTAATTATTCTGTCTTGTCGATTAACTGAAAACATCGTGAAGAACATTATACTCTTTTTCCACTGGATTTTTAAACGAGGTAGTGTGATCTTTGTAAATCATTGTAACATTATTTTATTTTGGTCCATAGCTCGGGCATGTGGGCTTTTTGAAAAGCTATTTTTGAAATTTCAGTCCATATTTTCGACCCAATCCATTAGGGTTTCAAAAATATTGAGTTTTATTCTGATTAGACTTAGATTTGGTAAGATTAGATAATGTAATATTTTCAAGGGTACTTTGAGAAGAATTCGAGTAGATTATCATTTATTTTAGGAGTTCTAGTTAGATATGGTATTAGTTTTTAAAACTGCCATAAGTTGATTCAATTTCCAATTGTAATTAGGGTTTTGGGCGAGATATATCCCTATAAATAGAGGGGTATGGCCGAGCCATTCCTCACCTTTTATCAATCAAATATTCAGAATTTTTGGGTTATACTCATTGCTTGCGAGGGTATTCATTGTTGCTTATTACTGTGGGTTAATTAAGTATCAATAACCTTGTGAACTAGTCATGCAGGCTAGTTAGTGAGCAAGTCAAAATTAAGAGTACCCCGAGGGCTAGACTCTTGAATTTCATGCGGCATACTAGGGCTTTTTGAGTTCTCTTGTCTTGTTAAAGATCTAATTCCGCAATTCAGAGTTTTCGGAAGGACATTCATATCAGTTGGTATCAAAGCAAAGCAAAAGATCATTGTGGCCGAAAATCTTCAAGGGTTTCAAATTCTTGCATTATTTTATTTTCAAAATTTTGTTCTAAATTTATAAATTCTTTTGTGTCATATTTTAACTATTTTTGTTTAATCTTTCTTAGTAGGAGGATTGAATTTAGAGTTGAAACACGTCAAAGGGTCCGAGAGTTAGAATACTTTGGTATTACTATCTGCCTTCACCTTCATCAATCGAGTCAGGATGACATCAAAGGGTCTGAGCGTTGACAAGTATTATCCGTCTTCACCTCCCCGATCAGTTTCGTAGTTTTTAGGTAGCTTATACAATTTATGTGTTTGCGATAATTTTCGTCCACTCTTCTGAGGAATTATTGCATGCTCATAATCCTATTTGTTTTTTTATCATTCTTTGATTCCGTAATTTTGAATTGTTCTTTGATTCTTTATTACACCTTATAAAAAAACAGAGTCTTTTGTGTCTTTTCCAGATATAGTGTCATATTCTTGATCCTTACGATCTTGAATATCTCGAAGTTCATTTGAATCGAGAGGAAGTTGTCACAAATTTCTTATTCCAAGATTTATACAGGTGATCTTTGTTCCAAAAAATTGCAAAAAAGGGTATCACAGTTTTGGCTTAAATTGGAATTCAAGGTTTCGAAATAAAAAATTTGGGGCTGATTTGTAATTTTCAAAAGTTTGGGGGCTGTTTTGCAATTTTTGAAAAAAAATTGAAGTTGCACACGGTTGAAATTACTTGGAAAATAAGATTCTTATTTTTAGTGTTATATTTTGTGTGAAAGTCGAATTTATAGCTGAAAAAGAACGAAGAAAAAGGCAATCCGACTTGAGATAGGAAAAGGAAATAAAAAAGCCTAATCAGAAGAGGAAAATGAAGTCGAATCCATTTGAGAGGGGGGATATTGATGGGGAAATTTATCTTGGGCAGAAAGTAAGTACCAAAATACTTTTCTAAGAAGGATTTGAGTTGGGATAGCTAATCCAATTGGATTTTGGAAAAGTTAAATAAATTTTCAAAACTTATTTGTCGCCTATAAAGCATTTTTGTTTTGATCATATCTTTTTCATTACAACTCTGATTTGTGCCATTCAAATTGAGTTTTGTTCCTTATTATTTGTAGAATTTGTAATTATATATCTAGAGCCCAATATTGAGTATATATATTTTTAAATTTTGAAAAAATTCTGTAGTACTTTTCTCCTATAATGCTTTGAATTTGTGGTGAATTGATCGATTGCCCTTATATTATCCTTGGCCTTGTGAGTATTATAAAATTGGTGAGAGACCTTACTTAACAAATGGAAGGGGAGGGGATGATTTTTTTATTACTAACCGTTTATTTTCTTAGCAGCTTAGCGGAGATGGCAGACGAAAATCCATTCGTCTTGTTTTTTGTTGGTTATCCCAACAATTTACCACTGACAAACACATCCAATAGCAGGCGTGGTGAACAACCACGATATGAGACACCAGACAGTTGGGAGCGAAATCGTGTCAAACCCCATAAACATGTTGATCTAGATCGCTTTGTTGTCACATTAAATGCACTCATGAGTGAGGTGCAGAGATTGGCGAGAAAATTTGAAAGCTTGGCACCACCCACACCATAGTCCAAGGAAATGAGGAATGATCCTCAGGGATTTGTTCGCAGATTCCAAGGTTATAGTAGTTTCGATGAAGATTCCAATGAATCGGAAAGGCGATCACACCAAGGATCTTCAAGAAAGCATCGCCACAACAAACATCATGATTCCCGAAGGAGAATAAGGGCCAGTTCGAGTTTAGGTTCAAGTTCGGACTCTGTTCGAGACATCAAGGGGTTGAAGTATGATATTCCTCGATTTGATGGTCAGCACAATCCGGTGAAGTATCTTGATTGGGAGCGACAGATTGACAATCTGTTTGATCTCAAAAATTATCGGGAGATTTTTTTTTAAAGTGGAACAATATTCCTTCACTTAAATGTGGCTGAATAGTGAAAAATACAAAAAAGAGACAACTTGCCGGGAAGAAACCTATCTCCACCTGGGAGAGATTGAAGACCGAGTTTCACCATTATCATGTTCCACCTACTTATCTGATAGAGCAACATTCTTATTTGGCCAATATGAAGTAAGGAAATTGCACAGTTGATGAATACTGGCAAGATCTCGAGTTGACCATGAGAAGGGTCAGGATGAAAGAAGACGATGCATTCATCAAGAATCGATTCATTAAAGGCTTGTGTGAAAACCTTTAAACGTCAATCAAGCTTCAACATCACATTTCCATGAATGACTTATTGATGAAAGCAGGTTGATTGAGAGCACTATGCAGCTGAAGAAGTCACAGTTCGGATTTCCCAGTCAATGAATAGGGTTTGACTTGGGAAACCCTAACCCTGGCCGAGGTAGGGGCGTTAATGGGAGGCCGAGGATCGGTCCAAACCTACTCCAATCCGACTTACATTTCTACTGATAGAAGAACGACGCGACAAACTTCAAACCAACAGCCTTCGAGACCATACAATTTATGACCATTGGTTGTTCTTAATTAGATTTCCCTCATGAGCAGCCTTACTAAAAAGGCTTGTTTTATTTTTATTGGCAACGTTTGTTTTGTTTCCATAAAAGGAAGGGGACAAATTTACTTTGGACAAAATTGTCCTCACAGTCATTGTGAATTTACACCAAACCATCTGATAGTTTAGCAATATGAATGGTGCAGTAAGTCCCTAACCTAATTTTTCCCTCGTTTATTTTCATATTTGGGTCCACGATTTTCGAATAATAGAAGCCCAATTCATGACCCAATCTTCTGAAACCTAGAATTGCTTGAGCTACCATACATATTTATTCATGAAACCCTAATCACTCTCAAAGCCCACCTCGTCCATTCCTTTCATCCGCTTCTCTGTGAAACCTCACCGAATACTACATCTGAATCTATTCATCTGCCTCCATAGCACACGATTTCTTCGGCCAGCCAGAATCCCCACCCCTCACAAACGTTGACGTCTCTCTTCCCAGTGAATTGGAACCAGAAGCAGAAGTCCTTCACGATTCTCAGATGGAGGATACCGTTGTCGATGAAACTGAGATGCAACAGATCCTGTCCTCCATCCCCAAAAATGGCATCGGATGCCATTACTTTTCCATTCCAGTGGTGGAAGCTCCTGCCAAGATGACGTGGAAGGGACCGGCACCGGTACGGCACTCTCCGACCCGTCTGCACTGCCGGTCGATTGAATACCTGAACCGGGTCAAGAGAACAGGCCCACATCTCTCTGTTGACACCGGTGGATGGCCAGTTGTTGCTGACACTTACGAGTCCGAGCCGAAGGAGGCAGCTAACATGGTGGAGGAGAACTCGCGTACAGAACCGATCATTGCCCCGCCGTCTGAACCGATCACTGCTCCGCCGTACATATATAGTTTGAATAGAGTGCGTATCGACCTGTCCGAGGTACAATCTACTCAGTTTCCTTGATTTGCCATTTTATTGAAATAGTGAATTTCTTAATATTTATAAGTTGCCCAGTTTGTATAAGGTTACGAAATACTGAACCTATTATACTGGTTACAAAGGACCTGCCCAAAATTTTCTAAAAACTCTTTATGTTCCCTACTGCAGCCGTTGGTTCTGATGTTTTAGCTCTCCCGAAATTGATTGATTTGGGTTAAGGCAAAAACTTTATGGGTCGTTTTACAAATGGTTCATGTCGTTTGGAGTAGTACAAGTTCCATTTTTTTTGGGTTTTTTGGAGCTGCAATGGATGTTTGCGCATCAGTTGTAGTTCCTTTCAGTACTGCTATATGAACACTGGTGCTGTTTAAAAACAAATTTGAGTTCATAAATATGAAACACGCTGGTGTTGTTTTCAATATTTAGTTTATTCATTCGCTTTATACCTCTGCATACTTTACTTTGTATTAGCTTTGTTACTTTCTTGTCCCAGGTTAATCCACTGGTGCACAAACTTTTGATGGACCAATATAGTTCAAAAGAAACCGGAAAACTCCCGCATCCCACGACAATGAAGATGTGGCCGGTGTACTACCCGATATAGGTACGACTATGCTAACTTCCAATACTGGCGCAATATGCAATAACCTGGATTTGTCATACTTTATTGGCTGTGATTTGTTGATCTTTTCATTAAGGTGCATACTAGAGGATTTGTTGATCTATTCATTAAGTAGGACCAAAAGGAATTGACTACAACCCACATGAATGAGTCTGGTCATCAACTGAAAATTGTCATCCCATCACTTGATCAATTAGATGTTGTAGCCCATTTGCATAGTTATGTGCCATCAAGTATTGTAAACACTCTCGTAACAATTCTGTATCCACCTCAAGGTTTGTGGGTAGTAAAACTTGTTGTTCCAATGCCTCATTTCCCATGTGTGGTAGCTTGTATCTGTTAGACCCCTTCCATTTCATTATTTCCACCATCACACACTATAGTGATAAGAACAACATGTTTAGTGTTTTTGGCTGGAGTTGTGTGAAAGCATTTGTAGTTGCTTCTACAAGCTCATCCAACGTGCGTGAATTT
>JAULKM010099247.1:0-26853 GCA_032355605.1 Rubia tinctorum
CTTGGAAGTATAAGTCAATTGCCCCCAAGACTCCGTAATCCTTGTTTAATCCCATTTTAGTAATTGTATGCTTTGGTTGTTTAACTCGTCTTTAAATTGTTAATTTAGAAAACCAAACCAAAAACCCCTCTTTTAAGTGTTTATATATATATATGTGTGTGTGTGTATGTATCTAGCGTAGTTTTTACCGTTTTATGAGCAAACACTTGAGAATATCCTCCGTCTCTGTGGACGATCCCGACTTGCCATATTATCTACTTAATTGTATTTAGTAAGCAAAAAGGGCTTAAAGTAGCATATTTGAGAGGTACGGCGACGACCTCCCAACTAATAATAGGCTGCATAAACCTACCTTTAAAAGGCTTGACAGATGTCTAGGTTCTCGATCTTCGTCAGATGAATTCCCATGTTTTTCAATTCAAATCCTTAATAAATCTACTTCTGATCACAGTCCCATGTTACTGCAAATAGGCAGTAAACTGGAATCAGTGCATGGGCCATTCAGATTCCTTGATACCTGGTTTCAAAGAGCTGAATTTAAACGCCTAATCATTCAGAATTGGAATTTACCACTCTCTGACGTATCTCCAATACTTCATCTCTTTTTTAAACTTAAAAGACTCAAACCAATTATTAAATCTTGGAATAAAGAATCATTTGATAACATTTATAGGAATGTTAGATGCTGAAGCCGAAGTATCAATACATGAAATCAGATTTTAAGATTCACAATTTGAAACTGATTTCATTGCCCTTCAAGGAGCCAAAGGCAACCTCCTTAAGAAACTTAAGGAACAAGAAATAGTTTGGCAACAAAAAATTAGGCTAAAATGGCTGAAAGAAGGTGATACAAATACTAAGTATTTCCATCAATCATTCCAACAAAAAAGATCAAAGTTTCAAGTTACTAAAATTAAAATAGAGGCTGGTCAATGGATCTCCAATCCATCCCAAATTGAAAATGAAGCAATTTCTCATTTTCAGTCACTACTAACTGGTAACCAAGATCTGACATCCGGAAGTTATTTCAAAAGCTTCCTCAGTCAAATCCCAAGCCTTATAACTGAAGAAGAGAATGATGCACTAATTAAGGTGGCTGATTTAGAAGAAATCAGAAAAGCCATCTTCAGTATAAATGCCAATGGCTCCCCAGGTCTAGACGGTTTCTCCCCTAAGTATTCACAAAAATGTGGGACACAATCAAGAATGACCTATTAGCAGCCTATAATGAATTTCTAGCTGGTGGCCAGATTTCTGAAGGTATGTCCAGCACTTGGATTACCCTAATTCCCAAAAAAACCACAACTGCTACCTTTAGTGATTTTAGGCCCATAAGTCTAACTAATTTTATCAACAAGATTTTATCTAAAATACTTGTTGAGAGAATTAGACATTTAATGCCTAAATTATCTCCCCGCATCAAACTGCCTTCATGGGAAATAGAGAAATTGCACATAATGTTATATATGTTCAAGAAATGGTAAGATTTCTTCATGGCAAGACTAAAAAGTATACTGAAATTGTATCTGGCCAAAGCTTTTTACAGAGTAATCAGGCCTTTCCTAAATAGTATACTCCTTAAGTTTGGTTTCCATGGTCTCTTTGTAAAAAAACATCATCTCAAACATTTCTAAAGCTTCGTTTTCTATCATAGTCAATGGAAAACCATCGGTTTTTTTAAAAAGCCTCAAGAGGAATTAAACAAGGTGACTCTATGTCACCCTTCCTCTTCAACATCTTTTCTGAAGCTTTCACTTGAAGCCTGATTTTCATTTTTCAAAATGGGAAATTAGACTACTACCAGGTTCCAGCTTCTGCCATTCATATTTCCCATCTCAGCTATGCTCAGTTATGCTGATGATACCATCAATTTTATGAAAACCACCGAACTGAACTTAATTAGAATTAGAGCATTTCTTTAAAAAAAAAATTGAAGTGGCAACTGGCAACAGATCAGAAGATTAATTACTCCAAGAGTAATTACTTCTTATCAAAACATGCAGGGCTGTAATCTCACACTCTGATCAGGAAAAAATTAGGCATGTCTAAAGGTTAGTTTCCTTTTAGATATCTAGGGGTACCAATCTATACAGGCAGAGCCAAGAACCACTATTTCCAAAAAAAAATTTATTTGATTTAAAAAATTTAAACAGGAAGAACCAGTGGCTAACAACGCCTGGTAGGCTCACACTAATCAAAACCTGTGTGTTCTTTATTCCACAACATTTATGGGCAGTGATTAAGCCCCCCAAATCAGTAAAAAAAAAAAAGTTAACACAAAAAAAGTTACAAGATTTTTCTGGAGGGAAAACATCAATCTCCCAACTGATGAAACTGGAATTGGAGTTGGAGAATTCAATTCTATCATTACCTCTTTTTTTCATCAAACTTTGGTGGAAATTTCAGTTAGAAACTACTTTGTATTCCCAGTTTATTCGGTCTTTACCCCTTCGCTTTAGGAAATCTCCTAACAACAAAAGGATAATGAAAGTTAATGGTTTAGCAATCAATAAAAACTTAGTAATCCATGAAAATGGTAAATCTAATTTTTGGGAATCTAATTGGACACACTTTGGTCCACTTATAGATCACTTCTCTTCTTTATTAGACAGCATCCCAAAGAAACTAATTATTTCTGATTTCAGTCTAAATAAACAAGTTAATACTTGTTTGCCACCACATATCAGTTCTTTTTTGCAAGAAGAACAATTAGGGCTGCAAGAAGATAGAATGATCTGGATTCATGATCTTAAAGGTAAATTCACATTTAGTTTAGCTTTTAACCTCATCAGGAACAAAGGTGCTACTATTAGATCTATGAAACACATTTGGATAAGAAAATACCAAAAACAAATCAGTGTTTTATGTGGAAAATGTTGAATGCTATTTTACCCTTTGATGATGTGCTTGTTCTTATGAAAATTAACATTGTGTCAAGAAGCATTATCTGCTCTCTCACTATTGATTCTATTAATCACTTCTTCAATGAGTGTTAAATTGCTATTGAAATATGGGATCAATTCCACATTTGGCTGGTTGTACCCAAAATCCAATTGTCTTCCATTTGGGATAGATTGACTTATTACTGGTCATATACTGGTTTAACTCATTTATATACTGAGCTAACCCATTTACTTCCTTCATTTATATGCTGGAAACTTTGGAAAGCTCGTAATTTTTTAATTTGAAGGAAGAAAACCTGAGCTGAATGTTATAATTAGTAGAATTAAAGAGCACTCATTTTGTGCACTGCTCTTGACGCCATCTTTCTCTAGGAACCCTTTGGACAGGGACTTTCCTAACCTTGGACTGATTCCAGCTTTAAACTATCCTCCTAAACCAGCAATTAGATCCATTAAATGGCAACCACCGGATCAGGGCCTTGTTATCAATGTTGATTCATCTTGGATTCCATCTATTCTAAAATTTGGAATAGGCATTATAGTGAGAGTCTCTACCATGAACTTTATCTAAGGAAAAGTTTATACACCTAATGAACACTTTGCTTTCCATGCCGAGCTTCTTGCAATTCATCTTGGCCTTACCTTTGCTATTGAATTCATAGACCAACTTTTTGCACTACAATCAGATTGTCTCTTTGATGTAAACACTGGTCTCAATCCCTTGAATACCTCATGGAAATCTTATAGTTCAACATGCTTTATAAATCAGATGCTATCTTCATGTAATTTAACTCATGTACTGAGGCAAGCTAATTTACCAACAGATAAATTAGCTAAATTGGATCTGAAAGATGGTATTTGTGAAAGTACTCTCTATTGGAATAATTTGAATGATGAGATCAAAATCCTTGTATTACCGGACCTTAAAGGTGTACCCTCTATTCGTATCCAATAGAATGGTATCTACTCTGTTTGTACTTTTCTTTGCTGGTACAAAGATTGGACATCTGATTAAGTTTGCAGCTGAAGACCTGGTAGCAATGGTTCTACACATCAGAATCACATGACCAAAGTTGATCATGTTCTCAGTGGAAGTAACAAATTTCCAGTTCCCAATCAGTTTCAATTCGAAGTTAATCCAAGTTGGCATTTGATGAAGTACCAGCCCTTCCTCACATCTCACCTGGAACCAAAGATTTATGCGGAATCAAAGACTTGCATGGACACTATTTGAATGAATTTTTATCTGAATTGTGACTTATGGGTATTTTTTAACCAACTTGTGGTTTTTGTATAAATACAGCCACATAACACCTATCTATCTTCTCTCACGAGAATGTTTAGTTTTATTAGATGTCTGGCCTATTTTTGTTAACATAGGGGAGGAGACAAAATTTAGGAAACACATCGAAATAAACCTCATTCTCTATTTTTATATACAACTCATACCTCTTTTAATTTACTCTTTATTAATAGGATTTGGAGGACCCAATAAATAACTTCCATCCTCTAATGGTGGATGTTTTGGACTTTAAAAAATAAAAATAAAATAATAGGCTTTCTTTGCAGAGACAATCTTTTAAAATAAATCCTTTAGATTTTTCTTTATGTACATAATTAACTTGAAAATGGGTCTCTGGAAAGGTGGCCACAGGCCAGGGACCAATTTACAATTAAGTAAAATTCACGGGTTGTTCCAGCTGCAATTCGGGTTATGACCCTTCTTCCCCAAACTCTCATCCTCTGCAAATTTCTACATTCTTCTTCCTTCCCAAACTTCAAAATTATACCGATAAGCTTTGAGAAAGTGATGGTGCCTGAGTTGAAGAAGCTTGGACTTGGAAACTCAGTGGGTGACTACTTGTTCGTGGTTGCAAGCGGTGGCAACAACTACTGCTTTAATTACTTCTAAGTTAAAATTTCCAGCCTCCAATCTCGTCTTTGTGAATTCCTACCAAATTCTCCTGGATATCATAAAAATCCCTCCTCCCAAGGTTTCGTGGATGCTACTAATCCTTGCTGCTAGTTGCAATCCACATGAGTTCTGTGCCAGAGATGCCGATGCCAAGAGCACTTAGAGAATCCCAAAATCATCCCACATCTAGAGGAGAATGGAGGGCGAGTTCTAAATCTGATCGAAAACAACTTAATTTCAATTTGATTAAATTTGGATTTCAATTGTATTGTAATTCTTCACATTTGATTGAGGTTATGTTATTGAATTGCGTTCGATGTGAATCATATTGTTGTTGAATGTTTCAAATGTATGAATTCTGCAGCTATGAACATGTAAAATACATGCGGAAAATATAGAAAACAACCTAAATGTTGCTGAAAATGTTTGTTTATACTATGCACATGTTACCTTACAATATGTATCGTTTGTATTAAAAGATTCACTAGTTTTAAAAGCTCTGAATATGAATTATAAAAAAAATTCCAAGAGATCATGTATAAGTTAAGTTAAAATTTAACAATTTAAAATTGTCATACTGCGTTAATTACTTTACAACATGTATTATTTAAATAAAAACACGCATAAGATTTTAAATTATCAATTCCTTTTATGAATATCAAAACTTTGACATGAGATGGTGCATAAGTTACGTTATGAATCATTTTTGTTTTTTGTTAAAATATGCAAATGTTATACTAAAACTAGTACTCACTTATAATATACACAACAGAGGTCACATAATTTTGTAGTTTTTTAAAATTTTCATAAGTACTGCATTTAATACCTTATAATATATATTGATTATATTAAAACATGTGTTTGTTATAAAAAACATGACCCTGATTTAAATCAAAGAGAGGTCACTGAATATATCGCCGGCATGAAAGTAACACATGTAAAGCATTGATACTTTGTAAGAAAAACATGCAAATTTTGTCAATTTCAAACATGAGAAGGGCTTTCAATATCTAAACAAAATGGAAGATAAAGTGCTCGTGACATAAATTTTCTTTTAGGGAATTTACAATTACAACAATATTCCTATCTAAACTAACACAATGAATCAATTATTAAATTTCAAAAGGGGATCATCTTCGAATATTGAAGTTCATTGTCATTTTCATACGAACCATGTTTGTGCCAAAACATCTTGTGGAGTCCAGTTTTTAATGTTGTCGGATTCCTTAAAAGTTAAAACAAAAAAAGTCTAGATCCAACTCCTGCAAAATGTCATACACGATGGATATTAACAGTTGCAGCATATAAGCAAATATGTACAATTTCTAATTCAAAACGAACAATAATCAACAATGCAAATAGATTTCAAACACAATAAAACTAAAAGTACATACTAGATTCTTAAAAAAGTTCATGCATATTGGATATTAACAGTTGCACCATATAAGCAAATAGGTATAATTTCTAATTCAAAACGAACAATAATCAACAATGCAAATATAAGGCAAACACAATAAAACTAACAAGTGCACATTGGATTCTAACAGATGCAATATATAAGTAAACAGATGCAGTTCCTAATTTAAAATGAACAACCAATAACATTTTAAAAATACACAACACAACCAACAAGTACTTATGAGATACTAGCAGATGCAACATATAAGTAAACAGATGCAACTCATTATTCAAAATGTACTACTAACAACAAATGAAAACAAAAGGTCATAGACAGTACAACTAATAAATACACACTGAATGCTAATAGGTGCAAGATATAAGTAAACAGATGCAGCTCAGAATTCAAAACAAACAATCAACAAAAAAAAGGAAGAAAAAAAAAGACATTCACAGTACAACTAACAGGTACACGTTGGATAACAACAGCTGCAACAATAAGTAAACAAATGCACCTTGTAATTTAAGACGAACAGTCAACAAGTTTGTTGTAACAACGAGATGACAATTCAAAATTAAATCATAGAAACTGCACATAATAACTCAAAACACTATAAATGATGCCTATCTAACGCTCAAAAACAAAGAACATACAAAATCTGACAAATCTAACAAAAACTGTGTAATAATACTGTCGAATATAAACCCTAGATATACATCATACCTCATCATGCGAACGATGAACAACCGATGAAGAAACAAAACAGCGATGTCGAAGAAGAATCGGAGAAACGAGCGGAATGAGAATCGCAGAGAATAGGCGAAGAAACGCATAGAAGAGGCAGAGAAACGTGCTGTGACGGAGAAACAGAGAAGAGGCTGAGCAATCACCTGAGAGAAGAGGAAAATCGCTGGAGACAGATGAGACCATTGTTGCAGAGAGGAGAAGAAGATCCGCAAAAATAAAGAGGAACCATGCTTAATACAATTAAAAAGGTTAATTTTTCATTAATTATTTAAAAAATCCCATATAATCCCTGGCCTGTCCTTTCCTGAGATTTTTTCAGGAAAGTTTATGGACATGTTGCTTTCCCTTAACTTAGTACCCATTTGGATAATCAATGAAATGATTCAAATGAATAATGTCCATATTATAAAAATAATAATTAATTGCATATTATACTTACCATATTTATATTCGTGGATCCGCCATGCGGTAAGGAAATATCGTAATCTCATAATATTAATACCAGGACCCGATGTTGACTCGTATGTTTCCACTCTCAGCATTTATGTTTGATATCACTTCATATTAATGAGATGAAGTGACTTTTTGCAATTCTTCGTACCACATCATTAAATTTTAGACATTATTTTCCCCCCCCCCCCCCAATTCTTTCCACATTTTTTTCCCTGGGAAAGAATTGTGAAAAGGTTTCTTTGGGAAATGTGGAGAAAAATGAGAAAAAATCACGGGAAATTTTTTGCCTAAAGTTTAAACAGGCTAAAACAAGACTTTGTACATATTAATAACAATTACCTCTGTACCATTAAAAATGACAAATTTTAACTTTTATAAGTCAACCGAATTTATTTTCAATTATTAATATCTTTATTTAGAGTCCGTCTCTTGAAAGACGGTATTTCCATAATTTATGGAAAGACCAAGGTTAAAAGTGTAAATTTAAAGAAATGAAGATAAAATTTTCGGGTTGCATAAACCATGTTATAAAATTTATAACTACTACATGTTGCAAAATAAAACTTTAATATTGCAACAAAGATCTTTTACCTTTTATTATTCTAATTAAACCCCGTCTTCCCATAAGTCTATGAAAAGATCGTCTTTCCCAAGACTTTGCCCTTTATTTATGTGTGTAAAAGAATTAAAAAATAATAATTGAAAAATATATGTTATAGTGAATCCAACAACATATAACATAATAATCGTCTTGCATACATAATGATAGAATTTAATTGTCTAAGTTGGCTTGGTTTGACTTCCAAAAGTCAAAATGTGTCACTTTTACCGGGACCGTATAAAATATAATAATATATTCATCACCTCTATAAATTGCGAGAGCCGATGAGAAACATAGTGAAAAAATCCACCATGAAGTTTGCCAAAAGAATTGTATTCTTCTTGTTCCTCGTCACCATACCTCTGTCCCCTCGAAACCGCGTACTTGCAGCCCTGACTGATTATGAAATCCAGGTGAAAAACGGCCTTCCGGACAACAGCCCATGGCTGACCATCCACTGCGCATCGGGCGACACCGAACTCGGTTTCCATCACCTCAGCGTCAACCAGGTGTTCAAGTGGAGGTTTACTCAGGATTATTTCGATAGAACCCTGTACTTCTGCCATTTTTGGTGGGCGGGAAGGGATAACGCCTTCCATGTTTTCGACTATTCCTTCTCGTGGCGCCACTGCGCGCAGAAGCCGGACGGGAATTCGTGCATATGGATTGTGAAGGAGGATGGGTTCTATTTCCAGGAGCAAGGGTTTCAAGAGTCTTTTCCCCATCCTGAACCTCCCATCAAATTGCGGGACTGGTAACGGGGGGCGGATGCAGAAATTTTATATGGAATAAAATTGACGTCATTGAATTTGGTTTTGTTTTATTTTATATTAATTATATATTTTTCAAATTTTTTTACACAAATAAATAAAGATATTAATTGTTGAAAATTGATTCACTTGATTTTTCCAATTTAATTTAGTTACATATTACTTATACTAATATTAGAATAATTAAATTTCAGTAACTATGCGTGATCTAATTTCATACATAATTATTTCTACAATTTACTCACTAAATGCACGTAATCTAAACCTATAAATGCTTAATATTTACTCACTAAAATGCTTAAATGATAATGATATCTTTTCTTTCTTTTAATTTTCTATTTTAAAATGTTGAGATGCAGACTTTGTTGAAACAAAAAAAATCAAGTAAAATTTCTAAACTTTGATCAAAATCCTTATTAGAGCAAGTTTAACGGATTCTCTAAAAAATTATTTAAAATACAAGTTCAAAACTTATATTCTCTATTTTTTTTCTCCGACTCCAACAAATCGACTCTACATTTTACAGAGTTTAACATTTATTTCAAAATAATAATTATTGTTGTAGTTTAAATAAAAGCATTACATTTACTTACTTTCAGAAAATATTAACTTAAGAAAAGTTGAAAATCGCTAGTTTTATAGATTCATTCATATAAAATAAATAAATATCATATAAATATTTTTATTTATTTTAATAAATTATAAAATAATGACTATTATATTTATAAAAGTCACCAAATTAATTAGGTAATTCATAGTTTTTGCTTTTATTTAGAAAATATGTAAGGCAATTTGTTTTGAATAAAAATTAAAGAAGTCAAATTCCAAACACAACCATTTTGATATTTCACTATTTTTCATCGAATGAATAAAGAATACAATAATTAATTTTTCAATATCGTGATTTGTGTTAACCATTATATGAAAATCATGAGTTGAACACAAAATCTTATTTTATACCGCCTAACTGTTAGATGGGGTCATTTCATATATAATACTAGGGTGATTTGATTTTTTCATTTATTGCAATGAGTTTCTCATAATTTTGAAAATCTTTTAAAATATATTTTGAAATGTAAATAATCATAGTCTAACATTAAAAGTTATAAGAACAAGTTTTGGCATGATTGATCTAACAGTTACCCTGTCAAATAGTAGACGTTCTCTAAGTTTAAAATACCATAAGAATAATAAAATCGATCACTCAAATGACAAAAATAAATAGAAAGAAAGAAAAATCGGATAGTTCAAATGTTCAATTTTATATGTTGATTCAAAAAGAATTAAATGTTTCAATGGTTTAGACCTAAATGCTTTTGGTAGAGATGGAAAATATGCCTTAAAGTCAAGTGTTAAATTAATGATTACATTAAAAAATTTATTCTTCAAATTATTTTTCTCTCTCTACCAATATAAAGAACCAAATCCTCTCTTTCATCAAAATCTCTATTTTGAAAATTGAGATGGAAAACCTGTTGGAGCTCAAATATTACCTAAAATATCTAAAACCAATCAAATTCTCTATTTTAGAGATCCCATTGGACTTACTCTTATACGGAATGTATTCATACCTCCGATTCAAGGCAGACGTACTGTGGGGGCAATGAGTCACTCATGTTCCCATCGATTTGGACCGGTAAGATGGATTAAACTAACCAGTAAATTTGAACGAATCGGATCAGAATATACTGGAACTCCCTCTTTGGCTAGAAGCAGGCCAGAGCTCCAGAGGGCCCACCATAGGATGCCCATAAATGGGAATCAGAGTCTCTGGACGACAGCGGTGGCGGCAATTTTGGTGGGTAGCTGGTTCGGTTTGGGATGGTGGAGCGGCGGCGGATTGAGGCTTTGTGTGGTGGTAGGGCTGTGGATTGAGGTTTGGGCTGGGTTTTGGGTAGTGGTAGGGCGGCAGCGCGAGGGGGGCAACAGAGAAGAAGGTGAAAATGAAGAAGTGGGGTAATTTGGTCATTTTATATCAAGTCAATGCCGGATATGTAGGTCAACGACGGTTTTTCGATATCAGGGTTATGAGTTTTTGAGTCAATGCCGGTCAAGCGTTATATTTGCCCTTTCGAAAAATTGAGCGTTTTATTTGCACTTATAAAAAAAATTGGGGGTTATATAATCACTTTGCTATTAAATGGGGTACCCCACAAACAAAAACCCGACGTATAAAATTTTCAGAATGTAAGCATCCTCAAAACCGATGTAAGTAACTCAACAAGTTTCCATCCGACCAACAATAACGTCATTGCTCCTCCATTTAGCTTCTTGATCAAATGTGGTGCTTCAATGGCCTTTTATTTAAAACAAAAGCAAATTCAATAACGCCTTTACTTTTGAATGTACAGTTTATTCAAGAACCGGCGCCAACAACGTTGCCAACCCCGCAATTTGGTGGGAGGGAAAGGATGGGGTGGATCCTCATCAAACCCTTGCTCCTGGAAATAGAATCCATCCTCCCCCACAATCCATATGCACGAATTCCCCTCGGGCCTCTGCGCACAATGGTGCACCGAGAACGAATAGTTGAAAACATCGAAGACAGCAACCTTTTTCTCCCACCAAAAATGGCAGAAGTAGAGCGTTCTATCGAAATAATCCGTCCTGAACTTCCACTCGAACACCTCCCTCATCGGAGCTCGCGGAATCCGAGGTCGTTATCACCCGATGCGCAGTGGATGGTCAGCAAGGTGATGTTATCCGGAAGGCCGTTTTTCACCGTAAGTTTGTAATCATTCAGAGCTGCGAGTACGTTGGTGACGAGGAAGAAGAAGTATAGGATAGCTTGGGCTAAACTTCATGGTGGATTATTTATTTTACTAGGAATTGTGCTTTTCATCGGCTTAGTTTGTGTCTCGCAATTTATATTGGTGGATTTCATCGTTGTTAATAATAATATGGTGAATGCAGATATACGAGCAACAATCTCTCCTAGCTTACCATGCATGCATGGCGGAAATATCCATGTATATAAAAGAGAGATATTGTCTCAAAGTAAGTATCACTGGACAATTTAAATATTTTTTTCCTAAAAGAGAGATATTGTTTCATTGCTTATCCAAAATATTTACAAGGTTAGGAGTTGTATTTTACTAGCGGGTTACATCTTGTGTTGCGCATTATTGTTAATTTTTTTAAAAAATTCTCTATACCTTTTTGCATCTCACGATTGTTTTGGATTTTTTTTTGTTAAATTTAAAAAAATTTCCATCTAAAACAATTATATCAATCATGAAGATCAATTTAGTTACAAATCATTATATAATGAATATCATAAAATTTATTATTTATATTAATATTTTATTCAAATTATTTTTCTTAATATCTTTTTTCTTATTTAAACCAAATAGTTACAAAGTTAAGAAATGTACTCTATAAAGAAAAATTTAATAGATTTGTTTTGTGAAATTGTGTCATTTGATCAATATTCTATTCTCTTTTTCATAAATTCATTTCAATTAATTTCATTCATGTAATTTTTGGACCCTGGATCCAATATCCAAAATAGTTACATAATTAAGAGTTGTACTCTGTGATGAAAAAATCAGAGGACTTGTTTAAGAAATTATTTCATTTTATCGGATATTCTATTCTCTTTTCTAGGAAATCATTTCAATTTTTATTCTTGTATTTTTGCAACCCTGATCCAACATCCCCTATGAATAAATTAAAATCCAATCAATCATCTTCCAACTTTTGAATAACACGGATTACCAATTACACATCACCCATCATGATCTCTGGGGATAAATTGTGTTCAATACATCCTTTTATGATTAATAATATTCAATACATACCATTCATGTATTTTGAGATGATCATTGTGTCTGTCATGTCTACGACTTCCAAAGTTTCCCCTATGTAACACCTATAAAAAGGTTGTTTATTCATTGTGATTCTGCCAAAAATTTAGCAGATTCGTCTTAATTTTGGTGAACTTCCTCAGTTTGAAAAAGTGAGCAATATGCTTCCTACAGGTAAAAAGGAGTCAATAGGCTTCCTACAGGTAAAAGTGGTTCAATAGGTTTCGATCTAAGGCGTGAAAATTGAAAAACTGCCATCTGGACAGAGACATGAACCACTATAAGACCTTCCCCCCTAAGATAAGAAACCGCCAATTTTCACTTCATGTGTGAAGGGATACTTCACGACTCCATGACCTGATGATATATTATCAGGAATTGCCCCAGATTCGTTTTTCCATTGTAGACAAGTGCATTGTAAAATAATTTCATTACAGGATCCTAAGGTGTTGCTAATATAGAGGGTATGAATGGAGAAGAGATTTTTTGTCCATCCTTTCCGATCATACGCTCGAGTTCCCGACCGATGGTACTTAGCTTCATGTTGTCCACCGGTGTTTCTGGTCAATGGAAAAGTATCCAAGTGTAATTTGAGTAAGTATGAATTGTACTTACAGTTGTTTGAGTTCCAATGACATCAATGTGAGGAAGTAATGACACCTATCTAGTAGGTTGTGGGATTACTCCTACGTAGAGATCAAGCCCCGAATATGTGGCAGGGGTGACGACCATGCCAGATAATCCCGAGGAACGGTCCATGGATAGAACATGGTCGATACCTATAAGTTTTTCCGCGATGGATGAACTCTACTTGGATGGATTGCCACTGGTGTTGGTGGTGCCATGAGGTTTGAGAGAAACCTGATGCCCGTGCCCATAGCCTCGTATGATGGCACATGTGGAGAATCGTCTATTAAATGCGAAGTTCAAAAGCGGTTTCGCTAAATTTTCCAGGAACCGCCTTATAGGACAAGTTCCAAGCTCGAAACTTATTGTTTTGGGCACCGGGAAAAATCAAAGGCAGTTCCAATTCTTTGGAAAGAATTTTTGAATGAACCACCTTCTATTGATATGAATCAATGGTGGTTCACTGAATAACCGCCACTGATTGTGTACAATTAAGACGGTTGTGAAAAAGTGACTTTTAATGTGATAGGTTCTGGACTCAGAATTGGGATAGGAATATGGTTCCGACTCAGGAACCTTTATGGATCAGGGCTGTTGAAAGGACAAGCAATGTTACACATTCATAACTTTATCTGATCGTTGTTTCGAGTTCGTAACCTATTCTGGACAATTGGTCATCATTCCTTGCTTCCCATGTTGCCTCATTACCTTGCTATAATATGCCATACCATATTTTTGCTATTAAAAATATGTACGGACACTACGAAAAATGAAATTTAAAATGATCACAAAATAATTTTGCACTAATTAAATTCTTCTAGTACGGTGAATTGAAGATAAGGAATAATACTTTATGTAGTCTGTTACAGTTACAAACAAAAGAAACAAAGTTCCTAGCATCTCTTACGAAAGGCCTACAACATGTCACAAAGGTGAGCATCGTTTGAAGCGTGACATCTTTGACTCATTGAAGGCTCGCTCATAAGCACTTTGTTTCTTCTCAAGCTTCCATAAACACTGCTTGAGTTGGCATACTTGGTTGCGAGAACGTATGAGGCAATTCTTCATGGTCGTCATAAATCTAAGGCCAAACTTCTCTGCAAAATCATTTTTCAAATAACAATCATTACTAGATAATTCTTTAACGTACATAAATTTTAAAAATAAATAAATGTACCTTCTTCAACCCTTGCTCTCTTGTGAGGTTCCGCATCATCTATCATTCGGTAACACCGCTTGTTCTCATACAGTATCCACTTTTCCTTCAAAAAGTACTGTTTGTCAAAGTACTTGCGAGCCTTCTCCCCATGAAAAGTCAACCCATTCACACCACACAAGATTAACGTAATCAATTTTCCATAAGGCGGATTCTTGATTAATCTCTTCGATGTAGCTACACACAGCATGTGCTTAAAAATTGCATTGCCGGGATTAACTTTGCCCCCCCCCCAATGACATAGTAGAACATTATAACGATCGAGTAATTTGGATTGGTGATGTGATTGGGAGTGGGTACTATTGATCGTGCTATTATACTATACACAATATGTTGGTCTATTTTGAGTTCCTTTAGATCGAACGATTCCGGTCTACCTAGATCATAAGGATTGGGTCTAAAGTACTTCACACTACACGCAATAGGGTCAATACTAGGATATTCATCATTAATCAGTCATTCCTCCCTATGATAAACTTCATCTAAAGGCCCGTCCTCCACTTAGGGGTAAACATCTTTCGGGCCCTTTTAAGGGTATTCAATTAGTTGATAGATAATCCACAGGCCAATTTCAGCATTAAACTCTTTATCCCTAGTCCAATAACTACCTGACACTCAACCTCATGAAAATTGGCATAAAATTGACATATCTCATCAAAGTAAGCCGATTCATTCAAACTAAGAAGTTTAAGGACATGTTGATCTTCAAAAAACCCTAACGGGGTCCTCTAGCCCTATGCTCTTGTACACATTCAAATCTATAACATAGCAATCCAATAATTTTCCTGAATCCCTTAAAGCATTGAACCTAGTCTGAGCTTCAAGAAAAACAAACCTAGCTTCGTAGCCTGGATTCCTTGGTTGGCTTCCTCACATGTATTTGGAACGATGGATGGTGACCCGTGCATTTGGATTTGAAGAAGATAGGATGCGAGGAGATGTTTCTCAAGTGTGTTAGTGCTTGAATTTGGGGGAGGGTGGGGTTGAAGTTCCACTGTCGGAAATTTCTTAAGGTTCTTTGAATGAACCCCGATTTGGGTTTTTTTAATAAAGGACGAAGGGTTCTGAGCTTGGAACAAATCCGTGGTAATTTATCATAGGACAATTTTTAGTTCCTAATATGGAACCATTTCATGACCTTTTATTGGGTTTTATCAAAAAAGGATTCAAATGGTTAATATTGGCAGATTGTTCCTTGAAAGAGCAAAAGAGGTCGGAAATTAAGTTCCGAACTCATAACAGATATGTTCGTGCTTTTATAATGGGGCTCATATTCTCTACTGAGCTCGTAACTAAGATATGGAAAAAACGTTAAAGACAAAAATATTTGAAGATGATCTATTAGGTTCCTGAAAATGAAAAAGATGTCGGAACTTAAGTTCCGACCTCGTCACAACTTCTTCTGTGGTTTCATATTGTGTCTCAGAACCTCTTCCGAGTTTGTAACTAATATTTGAAATAAAAAAACTTAAAGACAAAGAGAGTTGAAGATGATCAGTTTGGTTCCTGAAAATAAAAAGAGGTAGTAACTTAAGTTTCGAGATCGTAACAGTTTAAAATTCGTTCCTATAGTTTAACTTATTCACACTGGGTTCCGAGTTCTGAACATTTTCTGGGAAGACATTTGTAAAGAAAATATAGAGTTCTACTGTCGGAACCTCTCCGTGAAGTATGGTAATTTCATCAGATACTGCTTTCGGTTCACTACCATATTTATGACTTAAAACAAATACATTAGGGGAGAATTGAATACTTTTTGAAGGTTAAGATCTAAAAAATAGAACACTAAGCTCATGGTCATTCAAAAAAATTAACGACAAATATCCTAAACAGAAGATTTTCAAATCCTTAACTATTACATTCCAAAAAGTTGTCTTAAAATCCATGACCAATAAACTTAACATTTCTTCAATCTCGGAGTCGGTCTTCTCAAGGTCAGCATCTTCGTCCTCAGAGGGTTCAGTCTCTGCCTTATCGTCCTCTAAATAGTCGGGGTTGAAGTTCGGCATACCCTCATCGTCACTGAGCACAATATGAAGTCTGGTCGATTCGATGAATTTTTCATGCCTAGCTTCAGCCGCGGCTAGCTCTACATTAGCGACATATACTTCAGTTTAAAGATATTACATGTACCTTTTGAAGGTACTCATCTACGAACCTCGGCTACCTGCAAAATACAACAAACTGTTGTCAAAAATATATTAAGGGAAGTTTAAAAAGGGAATATATTTAAAATTGAAAAACTTTCAATACTCATGATGAAGATGCCTCTGCCTTCCCGATCACGGCTTACCTCGTTGCCTTAGCAGACGACCTGGGAATTGTGCGCTGTATATGTACACCGTCATTGTTCAAGCACAAATGCTTGTGGTTGAACCAGGCCTCATCATATTACTCTAACCGTAATGGTTTGTCGATGGGTACAACCCTCTACTCCTTGATAAACGCAGTGACCAAGTCACCATACGGAAGATCTTTCTTCTTACATGTCGTGGCCTTCAACATATACATTAAAATTGTATAACCCGGGTTAAGTTTCACACCCTTCATCACGTAATAGAATAACATGAGGTTTCCTATTGTAGGCTCACATGCATGGCCCCACGATGGTAGGACATTTTGACAAATCCACTCATATATCAACCTATCCCTAGCATACAACACCTCCACATCGTAGCTCTCTGCTTTCCTCAGTCCCGATCCCGACCTATTAACATATTTTTTACCCATAGCCATCAGGCACAACAGGGTTACCTCTATAACCTTGAGCCAATTCCGCTGATGTAAAATTTCTATAGCCCCCCATAGACATGCTTCAATTTAGTAGGGTCAGTGTATCTACAACCTAGAGCATCATTTATTAAATGCTTTGTAATGGATATTGTCACACCATTTATGATTGTCTGGTCCTTATTACTACTACATTGTCCTAAATTAGCTTAAAATTGTATGACCTCATCATAATGGTAGGGTTCGTCTAAAATGAGTAACTTGTTAAAATCCTATGCCTCAAATTTACAAATCAAATGCCTTAGACCTAGTAGCAAACATATGATGCATGAATAACTTTTGGGTTAGTGAATTTTATGTGATTGAATGCCACATACCTTTGCTCGGCACCCGGATTGAAGAATCTTTTTGTGGTTTCGGGTTGCTCCTTGCTCCTTGCTCCTGACTCCTGAGTTGGTTGTTGACTACTAGTTAATGCGTTCCCACGTCCACCACCCGATTTACGTCCACGATATCTAGGACCCATTGGCTAGATGTTCAGGAGAAGAATGTGTAGGGGTTACAAGTTCAAAGATATAGGGAAAATTGGAATTTGGGTTTTTAGGGTTTTGAAATGGTTATGAAACCTGGTCCCAATTTTTATTATATATAGGAAAATGAGTTTCAAACTCGGAATAAAGTATGTTGTATTTCACAAAGGAAAGATGTAGTTCCGAATTCATAATAGTTTCTCCGATAACCATTCCGAGTTCGCAACACATTTCCTAGCTTTAAAAAACAGGGAAATAAAGGCAGTTTTCAAATGGGTAGTTAATACCCCTTTGTTTTTAGCATGAGTTACCTCACGTTTTTTCCTCCAAAAACCCTCCCAACACCTTGATCTTCAAAATTCTTCACAAATCTCTCATAGATTCTCACTCACATTGCAAAATGTCTAAAACCCTAGTTTTCTTCATCTCTATGACATATTCTCTAAGAATCAACATCAAGAAGCTATGATTTTGGTTAGGGTTTTCACAAGGTGAAGAAAATAGTCTACCTACATCATTTCAACATCTAGTCCCTATCTATTGTTGGAAAGGTACAAATAAAAGTGTTGGTGTTATTTTTTTATGCGATTAGCTTATGAATCCCAAACCCTTTTTATTGTTCATCCTAAGATATATGTAGATGGTGTGTGCTATTATGATCCGCTTATAGTTTTCTATTATGCAATGTCTTATATTATGTTATACTAATTTACAAGTGGAATACATTGAGTGTCCATAGGTACTATAATATCAAGGAAAAGGGCTCGAGAAGAATCAACGGGTTCACTCAAGGGACTCTTTGATACAACCGATGATGATGATAATGATGAAGAAGAGGGGTCGGCAGAGGTCATCGTAGCTAGGACACACTGTAGAACTTTAGAATGTAGAATGGCAAGGAAGGAGCTAGCATTGTTAACATTCGATCAGCTGAGTGGTCGAGTTAGGTAGGAAAAGTGGGTAGGACAAGGGTAGACATCAAGTACGATAACTGGCACGAGGTCCCTAAAGAATGCAAACACGTCTTTTAGACGGAATGCATGGTACCCACTAGCATTTCTTACTTTGCTTATGCTTATACCATTATTCTTACATCTAGGGTTCATATAAATTGGGTACATGTGTTTGATATGATTTTGTATAATTTTTATAGAGGCCATTTGAGACCGATTGTCCGGATTAGGATGATTTGAAAAAGAAAGAAATGGTCATGCTGTCAAAGAGTTGGAGAGAACACAAGTACACATTCTCTAGAGGTTACATATGCTCTAGAAAAAAGGGTGATCGTTGAAGAATTCATAAGAGGAGAACGTTGGATAGTGAGGAAATATAAGTAAATTATGTTTTATTTGTCTTTAAATATTACTTTGGTTGTGACATCCTAAAAACTAGGGTACAAGGGTGGAAAA
The DNA here is from genome assembly GCA_032355605.1 of Rubia tinctorum. Lineage (NCBI taxonomy): Eukaryota > Viridiplantae > Streptophyta > Magnoliopsida > Gentianales > Rubiaceae > Rubia > Rubia tinctorum. The sequence continues at coordinate 19,107 of JAULKM010099247.1, forward strand.
ACAAAGTATTGTATTGAAAAACAAAACACCTCATTGGAAGAGCCATGGTGGATATGGATTAGCGGCCCTCAAAATAGTGAAGAAACATTTTGAAATGGATGTTAAAATTGCCATCGATAGGGGGGATGAGTGAGGAAGAGGCGAGGTCGTCGGTCACTCCGATTGGTGTGCAAGATGTATGTGTGTGTGTGTGTGATATTTTATTGAAGAGATAACAAAACAAAAAGGGTGAGTACGATAAACCTCTGATTGTTGAAGTCACGGAATGAGTGGTAAAACTTAATTTATTCAATCTTATTTCATGGGTGTAATATTTCATATAAATACTATTCATGGCACTGTATTTTGTGTGAAGATAAAGTTAAAGCAAGACTAATTGGAGAGCCGATTCATTCCATCGGGTAAGCACGATATCCTTCGTGAGGCTACAAATAAACCCGACAATCCCGGTCGTGCCAAAGGAGTGGAATCATTTTTGTCCCAAAGAGAGGCATTTGGGATAGTTTGAACCTACGATCGGGCTAAACCATCGAGAGTCCATGTGTTGCAAAAGGAAGCCCTCGCTAGAGGCAAGTGGATAGAGCAACAAGAATTATTGATCTGAAAGTTGGTTGAGCACACGAGGCTCCCTTTACCTGAGAACTTGGATGAATTGACACCCGGTTGGACACCACCATCTAGATGATCCCGACACTCGCCGGAGAAGTGGAGATGAACCAACAATCCATTCTTGATCCCCTATCACATGAAGAAAATAACATTCTCAATGTCATTGTGTCGACCCAAAACAAGGTTGGTTGAATTAAATTATTTCATTTTTAGGTATTATATTACAAATATATTTTACAATATGTATGTTCTCCCTATTTTCAAAAACAATATATGTATGTTCTCCCACACAATGTAGATATCACATTTGTGTGAGTTATACATTGATCGAGGTGACAAGGGTGGGGCCACTACACATTTCTGGCAAAATTCTACACCAGTCGATGCGGCACATCATTCCGTTCCAATTAGTGATGGCATTTGTAGAGTTTCAATGGAAACCCCAAAGGTCCTCAAAGCCCCATTACCAATTGCGGAAGGTGACTACAAGCAAATGGGATCCGCACGGGTAATGTTCCTACTATCACCTCGTCGCCTCATTTACGTGGACCTAATCAAATATCGTCATTTGAAGGAGACACCAATGACGATATCTATGCCAATCATTAAGGCGGAAAAGACTACGAAACCCCCTATCACTAGGCCACAAGTTATTAAGAAGTCACCGCATTTTGTGAGGATCTTATATGATTTCATGGTCAAACACCAAAGGAACTCAACTTACTTATTCTCGGGTAATGAATGTATATTCGGTTAGAAGTAAGAAATCATTGCATCATGGACTGACTTTGAAGATATATGGAGGTGTGACCAAGTGAACCAGACGATAATGTCCCTATACTTATTGTAAGTAGTTCATCATTTCGCTTTGTGCAAGTTATTAATAATTCGTGATTAATTTTCCAAATTGATGATATCTAATTCCATTTCGAAGGTACATGTAATATTTTTCTAACCAAAAGGATAACGGTTGGATAGGGTACTTGTGCCTGGTGTTTAATCAAGAAATTGGGTGTACTGTTCAGGAAAGGTTGGCTACATTCGCAAAAGAACTCGACGAACGGATAAAAAATTGTTGGTTTCACCGTACATTGAAAGGTGATGGATACACACTCATGTCATTAAAGCTAATCAATGAATACATTTTTATATTTTTCTCCATTGATGTAGGGACCATTGGAGATTAATATTTATCATCCCCGACAAGAAGCAAGTTTACTGGATGGATCTTCTTCACTACCAACCATCTAATGAATTTGTTAAAATATTTGGTGACTCTATCGAAGGTTGGGGGAATAATGGTGATGGGGGTATTGGACCTAATACAAATAAAGGTGTGATTATCTTATCATGTCGCGAAATTATATTTCGTCATCAATTATTGTAATTATATATTACAAATCTAAATTGTATTTATTATTACAAGAAATAAGTAAATACATGAGAATGAGGCTATTACGTAATTTGGATCTGGTGGAAGAGGCTTTTGAAAAGCCGAATTGTAATGAAATTTATGTATTTTACCATCTTGTCATATCGTAGTTTCGATGGAGGAACTAGATTATGTCCATATATAAATAGACCCGATTTCATATTCCTCCTTCGGGACATTAAGAGCAGAAACAGTTCCGGACTCAGAACTGTTTCGCCAGAAATTGCATCCCCTGCGTCAATATACCAGTATGATTCCAGAATTTATCCTTGGTGGAGGAAAAATTCTTGAAGGCTTGACGTCGTTCCGAGTTCGTAACAGCATTTCTCTTGCTACCGTTTGACCAATAGTTCAACACTCGAAACTCAAAAATCAGTTCCTCAATTGGAACCATAAATGTTATACGATGGTGGGATAATTAGTTCCAGACTCGAAACTACACCTATAGTCCGACTATGAGAGTAAATGTTCCGAGTTTGGAACTAATCAAAGGCGGTTCCAGAAAAGGATTAAAGATGGTTGATAACAACCTTTGATCCTTGTCAGTCACAGGTGGTTTTCGGAACCACCTTTGATCACAGAGGATCAAAGGCACGACTAGAGAGGTCACTCCCAAAGTGACTTCTCTGATCCGAAAGAACCTCGTTTAATAAGTCTGGTTTCCACTGGTATGTGTATGGGTGCGGTACCATTATATGTGGTGGTATCGAAGTTTGTTGGAGTACTCGCCTTGGTAGGTGTAACTATGGGAAACCACGTACTCTGTCCTGCATGGGGAATGGTCGGGTTGGATTCCTATTGTCGTAAAATCATCTGTCATTTGGTTGAAAATATTCTCCCTCAAGTTTCAGGATGGTCGAACAGGTGTTCTCCTAGCCTGATTAACAACTGGTGTCGCTATGGGAAGAGGGTTGCGACGGGTCTGGAGGAAGTCATCAAAATATTCTAATTTGAATCAGAGGTACTCCTTCTCAGCGGTGTTTAGTTCTATATTCATTGTCCGTGTCGTAGTGGTTGTTGGTGCATTCAGTATCAGCGGTACGCCATCCCTTTGTGGAAGGTTGGATGATGTTAGTGGTAGGTTGTCGTTAGTTGATTTCTTCGCAGACACCATTGAACAAGGTTACTGGTTGTTGACAATCGAATCTCATTGGAAATTGATGTGTGTCAAAGCATAATCTGATAGTCAAACCCTGCTTCAATGTGTAGAACCTACAAAACAAACTTCCTAGGGGTGGTCGGAAGAAAAGGCTTTGATGTCAAAGTCAAGCAAAAATTATTCGATCTAAGTATTAATAATTGAATGGATAGAATGAATGAATATCTTAGTATTTATAGGGATTGACCCCTGCAAGTTCTCTCAATCGTGTTAGGATAAATATGCACTTACATGTAGGAACTAGTGTTATACTGTAATAAAATTACCATATATTCTGTATACCACAATTGTATCTAAAAAAGAAATATATTCCATAGGTAGAAGAGATCTTATCTTTGATTGTTGGACTTTGATTCAACTAATGCAATTATAGGGCCTTTGATTCAACATAATGCAAGGTACCCACTAGCATTTCTTTTTTTGCTTATGCATATACCGTTATTCTTACATCTAGGGTTCATATAAATTGAGCTTTGGATAGGGTACTTGTGCCCAGTGTTTAATCAAGAAATCGGGTGTACTATTCAAGAGAGGTTGACTACATTAACAAAAGATTTCGACGAACGAATAAAAAATTGTTCGTTTCACCGTACATTGAAAGGTGATGGATATGCACTCATGTCATTAAAGCTAATCCATGAATACATTTTTATATTTATCTCCATTGATGTAGGGACCATTGGAGATTAATATTTATTGTCCCCGACAAGAAGCAAATTTACTGGATGGATCCTCTTCACTACCAACCATCTAATGAATTTGTTAAATTATTTGGTGACTCTATCGGAGGTTGAGGGAATAATGGTGATTGGGTATTGGACCTAATACAAATCAAGGTGTGATTATCTTATCATGTCGCGAAATTCTTTCGTCATCAGTTATTGTAATTATATGTTTCTAATCTAAATTGTATTTATTAGTTCAAGAAACAAGCAAATACATGGGTATAAAGCTATTACGTAATTTGGATATGGTTGAGGAGGCTTTTGAAAAACTGAATTGTAATGAAATTTATGTATTTTACCATCTTGTCAGATCGTAGTTCCGATGGAGGAACTAGAATTTGTCCATATATAAATAGACCCGTTTTCATGTTCCTCCATCGGGACATTAAGAGCAGAAAAAGTTCCGGACTTGGAACTGTTTCAACAAAAATTGCATCCCCTGCGTCAATATACCAGTATGATTCCATAATTGATCCCCGATGGAGGAACAATTCCTGAAGGCCTGACATCGTTCCGAGTTCGCAACAGCATTTATCCTGCTAGCGTTTGACCAATAGTTCCACACTTGGAACTCAAAAATCAGTTCCTCAATCAAAACCATAAACGTTATACGATGCTCGGATAATCAGTTCCACACTCGAAACTAAACCTATAGTCCGACTATGTGAGTAAATGTTCCGAACTCGGAACTAATCAAAGGCGCTTCCAGAAAAGGATTAAAGACAGTTGATAACAACCTTTGATCCTTGTCATTTAAGGTGGTTCCCGAAACCGCTTTTGATCGCAGAGAATCAAAGGCACGACTAGAGAAGTCACTCCCAAAGTGATTTCTCTGATCCGAAAGAACCTCGTTTAATAGGCCTGGTTTCCACTATTATGGGTATGGCTGCAGTACTATTATCTGTGGCGGTATCGAAGTTTGTTGGAGTACTCGTCTTGGTAGGTGTAACTATGGGAAACCCCGTACTCTGGCCCGCAGAGGGGATTGTCGGGTTGGATCCCTAATGTCGTAAAATCACCTATAATTTGGTTGAAAATATTCTCCTCCAAGTTTCAGGATGGTCGAACAGTATTTCTCCTAGCCTGACTAACAATTGGTCCCGCCATTGGGGGGGGGTTGCGATAGGTTTGGAGGAAGTCATCAAATTCTGCTAATTTGAATCAGAAGTACTCCTTCTCAACGGTGTCTAGTTCTATACGATTCATTGTCCATGTCGCAGTGGTTGTTGATTTGTTGAGTACCAGCGGTATGCCATCCGTTTGTGGAAGGTCAGATGATGTTAGTGGTAGGTTGTCGTTAGTTGATTTCTTCGCAGGCACCATTGAACAAGGTTACTGGTTGTTGACAATCAAATCTCACTGGCAATTGATATGCGTCAAAGCATAATCTGATAGCCTAACCCTGCTTCAATGTGTCGAACCTACAAAATAGACTTCCCAAGGGTGGTCGGAAGAAAAGGCTTTGATGCCAAAGTCAGACAAAAAGTGTTCGATCTGAGTATTAAGAATTGAATGGATAGAATTAATGAATATCTTAGTATTTATAGGGATTGACCCCCGAGAGTTCTCTCAACCGTGTTAGGATAAATATGCACTTACAATGTAGGAACAAGTGTTATACTATAATAGAATTACCATATATTCAGTATACCACAATTGTATCCAAAAAAGAAATATATTCCATAGGTAGAATCGATTTTGGAGATCTTACATTTGATTGTTTGACTTCGATTCAACATAATGCAGTTATAGAGCATTTGGCTCACGTAAATAATAATGACCCATCATTCGATCTGAGGGGAAGTTTCGGCTCCAACTCTTATCAAGTCAAGAGACAAAGAGCCTTCTTAACCCAGTTGCAATATTTCTATTTTCTTTTCTTTCTATAAATACTTTTATGTATATATATAGTAAATTTTATTTCTTTAAATAAGGTCCCAAAAAAACTCTTAAATTTTGGAACTTCAAACCAAAACCTTCATACACCTTATATATTGGGCCGACCCTGACCGTAGGAAGATACAGGAGTCGTGACCTTTCTTTCTGGCCAAATTATGGCGGTTTTATCTAAGAACGAGCATAGTCAATCAACTCTTCAGAGGCAATATGTTTGTCTTTATGTTTCTGCAAGTAGCAGCTCTTCCACAGAAACTGCATAATATGCCCATCAATATCTCAAACCTTTAGCACAATAGACCCATCACATTCTTGGCTTCAAGATCACTGGTGACAATCTTTCTGATCTTCATAAATGACAGTATACCTTCTAGACGGAGTCAAGGGCTTAATGTGAGGGGAAAAAAGGTAATGGGATCATAAACTTCTATATGCAATGTGCTAAATATAAGTATCATGGAATTTGTTTATGAAGTGTGGGGAGTTAGGGGCGATTCTTATACCGTACCCCTAGAATATCACAAATGTGCATCGTATATATACGTAGAAAGTGCATTTCATACTATTATTTGTGCATTGCAATATTTATATAGTAATCACAATTAAATTACAATAATGCACAATGTTACATAAGAGAATGCACATACAATTTGAAATATACAAAATACCACTGGTGATGCGATGCTCATGATACCCAGAGATACCATATAATTTGCAGGGTGGAAGCTATAACTGATTATATGAAAATGCTCACAAATGTTAGCCTTAGCCACGAGCTTAGCAGCCTGTTATTCAAGCAAACCATCAAAATGCCTCTACCAGGGACCAATTGAAAGCAGTATGAACTGAATCCACATAAACAGGGACCTGTGCAGTAATACCAGTGATTGTAAAACCATGAGATCAAAGAGATCATACCAAAGTGAAAATACACTGTCGAGAGAATGAGAAATCACAAGCAACATAATCAGTTTACTATATCTATGGTTCTAACAATCTCCAAAAGAAGATAGCATTACAATAATGAAGGAAATTAATCTCAACGTCCATTAGATTACAGAAATCCAAATTCGAATTTCACACAAATGACAAAATACAGAATTGCATCTCGGTGTAAAAGAAGTGAGTCGATATATAGGCAAAGGAAACATTAGAAGTCGAGCCATTTTAAGAGGCGTGGCATATTTTGGCTCACTAGTAACCGCTGCTAACCACCTTTGGCCTTTCATATTGCCCTTCATATTCTTTAGCTGAACTCTTTGCTGATTCACTGCAATGGTGCAGCTCAATTACTTCAAGGGCACTAAGCTCAGCAACACCCCACGGGATTTTCCCGAGGAACTTGCACGACCTCAGAACAAGACGTTGCAGGCATGGGAAGTTTCCCAGTTCACAAGATCCGTGTTTTCTATCAACAATTGTTTCAAGGAACCGAATATCTCTTCAGTTACCACCCACTCCGGTCCTTGGAAAGCAGATTTTAGCTTTAAGGTTTCAAGCTTGGGTAACAAGGCAACAAACTTCATTTCCTCCCAAGACAAGTAACTCCCTATCAAAGTCAGATTTCTGAGATTTACTGGCAGAACACCCCAACCTATACTTCTTGGTTCTCTATTACTTTTGTAAAAGGAACACTTCAATGTTTGGAGTTCAGTCAAAAAAGATAGATTGCTAAAACATTTTGTCAACTCACCATCCTCAAAATCTTTTTTGGTTTCGGAAACTCCAAGTTTCTTAAGACTGGCCATTAAAAGTAGAACTTCCTTGGTGCAGCTGGAAAATGTTATCGTTAGAAAAGCTTTGAATGCTACTTGGCGCCAGAGGAACATCTAGGAGCGGCCCAAGATGGTAAGGATATCTTAAACAACTGGGAACCTTAACATATACACCCCTCAAGCAGGGCATTTTCCAAAATTCCAAGGGTAG
>JAULKM010099248.1:0-10952 GCA_032355605.1 Rubia tinctorum
TGCACACCATGTACTCCTTCCACGCATTCATGATTGAAATTATAAATTTACTCCAATGACAATGTCGTACATTCACACGCACCTTCTTTATATCTCTTTGATATTCGTACCATTCCCTCCAGGGTCGAAAAGTTTCGTCCTCGAAACAGGAATCATATAACCTAGAAAAACATTCTCGAATTCCTGTAACAATTTAACCAATCGTGAAAGTATTTTTTACAAGAATATCTTCTTTGGCATAGTATTTTTCTTTCAAGAATAGTATAAGAGCAAAAGAATGATTCACATCTCCTATTGAAGCAGAAAACAATTTACAAGAGGCAATAGATTGTTCATGCCTCGTCATATAAATAGAAGATAAAAGACTAAGATGTGAAAACAAGACTTTATGCGACTTTTCAGAATCATTCTGCAACTTACCTGTCTTACTTGCCTTTATGTCGACATAGGACTTGAGTACGTCGACATTTAATGCTTTTTTGTCAGAATTGACATCTTTTTGTCGAAATCACTTGCTCCTTGTGGGGTAGTAATTTCGAAAACTTCTCTATCATCAATGATGACTTCTTCATCTACCTGTTCTTCCTCGCTGTCATACCGTGCATGCATATCATCATCATCTTCCTCCTACATTGTTGTCATAATTTGTTTATGGGAACAGTTATTGCGAACATGTCATTGTTCATTGCAATAAAAACGTGTAGGAGTGTTAGAAGAATCTGCATTTGACGAAGTAGAAACTGACTTACTTGGAATTCGACTAGATGGTTGATTGAATGAAGTTATTATTCAATCAGTGGGGTTCAAATAGTGAATTTGAGTAGGTTTTGGTCGAATTAGGGTTTCCTTGGTCACCCATGTTTGAATTTCTACCACCCCTGGTCGAATTAGGGTTACTAAAATCAAAGACTTACCTTTGACTGTCATAGCCGAAATTAGAGCTTCATCTAGGCCTTAATGTCGACTCAACAAACTTGGCATTGACCAATAAATCTCGTATGGACACATGATGTTGGAGCTTAACCAGAACTTGTAAATTTTCTCTTAAACCTTTAATAAACCAATTCCTCATATAGGCATCATCTTCTCTCAAGCCAGCTCTTCTTATAGCTAATTCAAGATCTTGCCAATATTCATATACATTGCGGTTGTATTGCTTCATATTGATAAGATACAAATGTTGCTCCATCAAATATTTTGTGGAACATGATATAATCGAAGCTTGGTCTTCAATCTCTCCCGGGTGGAGATAGGTCTTTTACTAGCAAACCGTCTTGATTCTTTCAAATTCTCCCACAATTTTGTGGCATAGTGGGTGAAAGAACATTGTCCGACTTTGATCTTCTCTTTGTCAAAACAGTTGTTAAGTTCAAATAAGTTCTCAATCTGCATCTCCCAATCCAAGTATTTCATAGGATTGTGTCGACCATCAAATCTAGGGATATCATACTTCAAACATTTGATGTCATAAGCAAATTCAACTTTTCTTGCAGAACAAGGTGGCGTGAGATTCGCCAACTCATCTACCTTCCTAGACAATATCTGAACATCTCTTATTAATAAATTTATAACATTCCTGGCATTCAATATAGGTTGATTGTTAGGACTGGCAACAAAAGGAGAGACTGAACGGATCGGCCGCCATCCCTGCTAAGAAGAAAGAACTGATTAGTAATAAACATTCCCCCCTTCCCCTTTGTTTAGTAATATTACTCACCAAGTGTATAACACCCACAACTCATCAGGCGAAGGCTAATATAAGGGCAATTGATCAATTTACTGCAAATTCAAAGCAATATAGGAGTAAAGTACTGCATATCTTATCTCGAAATTTAAAAATATATAAACTAAAAATTGGGCTCTACGATCAGGAATTCCAAATTCTAAAAAAATTAAGAAACAAAAGGCAATTTGAATGGAACGAATTGGAGTTGTAATCAAAAAGTTATGATCAAAACAAGAATGCTTTATTTAGGTAACAAAGAGTTTCGAGAATTGAATTAACTTTCCAAAACCAATTTGGATCCTTCCTTGAAAATGATTTTTGGTACTTATTCCCTGCCCAAGGTGAATTGTCTGCTCCAATCCCACGCCCAAACTCAAAGAAACTCCTTTTTTTTATTCCGACTAAAATTTTGTTTTCTTTTCCTTTTTCAAGCCGTATTTCCTTTTTATCTTCTTTATTTTTCATCTATAAATTTGACTCTTACCAAAAATAAATCACACAAAATCAGATTCTTATTCCCCAAATTTTCCAGCCGTGTGCAATTTCCAAAATTTTCAAAAATTACAAAATAGCCCCCAAACTTTTGAAAATTGTAAATCTGCCCCAAAATTCCAATTTCAAAACCCTAAATTCCGATTTCAAAACCATTAATTCTTCTACTCTTTGCTTTAATTTTTGAAAATTTTGGAACCCAAAATTGCCTATACAAAACTTGGAATAAGAGAACTGTGACAAATGAACTTAGATGTATTTAAGATCATAAGGATGTAAAATATGATACTATATATAGAAAAGACACAAAAGACTCTATTTTTTTTTTGTATAAGGTGTAATCAAGAATCAAAGAACAACTTAAGATTACGGAATCAAAGAACGATGAAGAAAACAAATAGGATTATGAGCATGCAATAATTCTTCAGAAGAGTGGATGAAAAATATCACAAGCACATAAAATGTATAAGCTACCTAAAAGCTACGGAACTGACTGGGGAGGTGAAGGTGGATAATACTTGTTAACGCTCAGACCCTTCGACGTCCTCCTGACTCGATTGATGAAGGTGAAGGCGGATAGTAATGCCAAAGTATTCTAACTCTCGGACCCTTCGACGTCCTTCGACTCTAGATTCAATCCTCATGCAAAGAAAGATTTAAAAAAAAATTAAAATATGACATGAAAGAGTTTATAAATTTAACACAAAAATTTGAAAATAAAATCAAGCAAGAACTCGAAACCCCTGAAGATTTTTGGCCACAAGGATCTTTCGTTTTGCTCTAATACCAACTGATATGAATTTCCTTGCGAACACTCTGGATTGCGATTTTTTTTATCTTTGACCACACTAGGAATCTCGCACAACCTAGTATAAACACCCGAGATTCAACAGTCTAACCCAAGGGGTACTGTCAATCTTGATTTTCTAACTAACTAACATGCATGATTAGTTCACAAGATTATTGATACTTAATTAACCCCCAAGATTAAGCAACAATGAAGACGCTCACAAGCAATGAGTATAACTAGAAAATTATGAATATTTGATTGATAAAAGGTTAAAATAATTCGCCCATCGCTCCTTTTTATATGGAGAAATTGGCACACACAAAGAATACAGGATTCTGCAGAAACCTAGTTCAAACAAGATTTGCCTTCTTTGTCCTAAAATAACTACAACTAAATGTACTAATCTAATCCTAAATATACTAACAAAATCTCGGCTGCAAATTTAATGGCTTTGCCAAAAATAACAAATCAACTAACCAACCAACTAACTAATAATGTTCAACCAAAAACTGCCCATCATGCCAAATGTTAAATATTTATATTTAAATTTATAAATTATAAATTTATAAATTATGGCTTCTTTCTTCTGAACTTCATGAAACGAGGGGTGACATCCATATGATTTTGGTTGTCCACATCTCTCACTTGGCTTTACGATAAGATTACACAACCTCACTAAAAACCCAGTGGAAAAAGAGTATTGTGTATTCTTGGCAAAAATCTTTTAGGCTTTCCTGGAATGATAGTCAAATATTTTCTGGGGATGTTATTCATGCACACGATGTACTTCTTCCACGTATCCATGATTGAAAATTTAAATTTACTCCAATGACAATATTGTACATTCATATGCATCTTCCATATGTCCCTTTGATATTCGTATCAATATATCACTGAAGAAAATGTAAAGAAACACATAATTTGAAATAACAAAATGTTCATTGATAGAGTACTTCTGATATAAATATGTATACATATTATTTAATTATTAATTTATACATGACAAAGCCTTGTGAGACTGACTAACTGTTAAATGATGACATTTTATATATAGTGAGACTAATAAGGTTATTTGATAATTAATTTTATATATTTCAATGAGATACATATAATTATGATAACCATTTAAAATTAAACTCAACATATAAATAACTAATTTTTAAATAATTTGAATGAAATATTCTAAAAATAATCAAAATTTTATTGTATTCAATATTTAACGATTTCTAACTATCTCATATAGTTTTTCTTAGATGACTAAACTTTAAAAAAATTAAAAAAATTAATTTAAATTTAAGACACAACACGTAAAAAATCTTAATATTTAATTAATAATATCGCGCAAAACGCTATGGTACTCTGCAAGTTTTTAAAATTTATATATAAGTTTGGTATTTAAATATTTTAATAGGATGAATTATTATTTAGATGTAAAGTTTTAGGAAATAGGTCCAACACAATATAAATTCCAAATAATCTGATTGATCTAGAAATGGATCCACCTTCAAATGAATCATATCAGATTGACCCGGAATCACACCCACTAAAAATAGGCTAACCTGTCGAAAACTCCTTTTCCGGTGCTACAAAATCGAGGGTTGTAAGAGAAAACAACATTCTTCTCCGACGCCATTGAGGAAGCAACCTCTACCTACGCTACAACTAGTTTCGACGGGGATTTTTGAAATCGTTTTGGAGCACCGCGAATCGCCGGGAAATGGATTTGTACTAGTGTCATCGAGGTTTAACCAGATCCGTCGTGAGGATGTTAATGGAGATTACGCAGCCTAGCATCATGACAGGATGACGCCGGAGACAATGGGGAAGGCATCGAAGACGCGGAGGAGAAGCTCCCAGGCAGCGATGGAGAACATCGTCATCTCAGCCGGAGAAGGAGGGATGGAAAGAGGCGGAGGGAGTTCGGTCGAAGGGGGAGGAATAAGAGGGAGGTGGAGGAGAGGGTTTCTAAATATTTCTTATTTGAATGTTTAAACCCTAAAATTCAGCACAGTTTTTAAATTAAACCAGAAATATTTCTAAAATTTCCCCAAAATTTAATTTGCCATTTTCCTTTTTTCTCTCTAGTCATTGGCTTTACGGTAAGGCGGTGTCTCAAGAGACCGACTCTTTGCTTGGAGCATCCCCAGGTGAACATCCTGTAGTAGTAGTCCATATGTATCGTTAGCGTAAACAGGGTGAAACCTTATTTTTTATTGATAAAATTTTATCTATTTTTAATGGGTGAACCTTATTTATACAATAATAATCTTTGATCATGTATAATATTTTAAGTAAAGTGCATACTTCCTCCGTCCCACTCTATTTTGCAAAAAATCTTTTCTCAATCTCCAATAAACATGTTTGACTGTAAATATGTGTAGCTACGGACAATAACGGCACACAAAAAAAAATATTTAGAAACTACGTGTTACAACGAATCTAACCATATCTCATACGATAAAATTATTGTTCATATACATATTTAAATACGTGGTTAAAGTTTTGCATCTTTGACTAAAAAAAGATTCTGTGCAAAATAGGTTGTGACATGGAGTAAATAACCCTGTTAAATTTTGAAATTGCACATTTTACCATGTAAAAAATGAAAGTGCGGAACTAACCCTAAGTTTTTGTAAAATTGTGCAATTATAACTATTTTGCTCAATTCTGGTGTTGACTCAAAGAAGTCAGCCATTGACCAAACATGAAAAGACATAAATACCCCTAAGTTTAAAACAAAAAATTTAATAACCATTTTACCCCTACACTTCTTCATGATAATTTTCAAATATGCCGTCGTCGTTGCTCCATTGCTCCACTTTCGCATTTGATCCCATCTCCAATGTGTTGTTGCTCCGCCGCTAGCTAGAACCACCGCCGTCTACAACTAGCTCTCCCCAAAAAACCCTTGCTTCGCCTAGCTCCACCACCTCCCCATCTAAAACCTGCAGGCCAGAACCACCTTCCCTCTAAAACCCTAACTCCTTCGCCGCCACCTAAAACCACCTCCCCCGTCTAAAAATTGCCCTCCGACTAAAACCAGAGCCCCGCCCACAACATCACCACAGTGCGAAGTCGATGACTTGGTGACTCGCCAACACCTCTCCCCCATCCTGCTCTATCCTAGCCCTATCCTCAACCCTAGCCCGCTACAGCACTCAGCCGAGCTCCACCTTTTTCCCTCTACAACTTCTCCCCCCCCACCGTGCTCCACTCTATCCCTACTCTCAACCCTAGCCTCGCCACAATGCTCCACCATTCTCCACCTCTCCCCTGTCGCACTCAACCCTAGCCCTGCCATAATGCTCTACCGTGCTCCACATTTCCCCCGCCCCCCCCACGCTCCACCCTAGACCCGCCACAATGCTCCGCGAGCTCAAACTCTCTCCACCAACGGTCTTGAAGATTGAGATAGAGGGGTTGGGTTGAAGATTGAGATGAGATTGGGGTTGAAGATTGAGATGAGATTGAGAGATTGAAGATTGTGGTTGAAGATTGAGATGGAGGATTTTAATCGAAGATTGAGCAGCAACGAAGGAAAGAGGGCGAGGGTAAGGGTAAGGGTAGAGTTGCCTATTCCATATTTTTGTTTTATTAAAAAACATTTAGCAGAGTTATAATTGTCTTTTTGTAAATTTCTGACCAAATTGGCCGTTGACATTCTGGTCAATGAAGTCCAAAGTTAGATATTCACGTTCAGTTTTTATAAGGTCATATTTGCACTTTTGAACAAAACATGGGGTTGAAACACACTTTTCTCTACATTTAAAACGTGTACAATTGTTACTGACAGTTAACTTTCAAGAAATCAATTGCATGTAACATACCATTGTAAGACAGTTATATCTAATCCATAAAATCTATGGGCTATTTTCTTAGTTAATGTTTTTGTAAATTGCATCCATGTTCCCCAATTCTTTGTTTAGTGCACATACACTCCTCATTTTATTTTTCTAAAGCACACATATACCATTCATATTTTTAAAAGTGCACGTATACCTCTATAACCGGATACCGTCATTAAAACATTGGGAGGTGCATGTGCACGAAACAATAAACTAGTGGTGTATGTGCACTTCACTAAACAAGGAACTGGGAGTTATGAATGCACTTTACTCTTACATTTTACACAAAAAACTTAGATTTTTTCCTTTCAAACGGTCATCACTTTACTGCTAATTTTTTCTCCCGTTCTTGCATAACATTTAAATTTTTTAAGTTTATTTTTTTTCTATTTTAAGCTAACTTCAATGGATGGAAAGATTCTATTTCACGCCCTAATTTTGAAGAAATGAAACTCCAGTTGTACAGTTTCTTCGTGTCTGGAATCTTGCCGTTTACAGTAACACGACAAATTTGATGCGTACTACTCAAACTCCAAACGTGTTTTAACTTATTCCTTTTCTTTATTTGTTTACCTTTTTTAAATAAAAAATCGCCTCTATACAGCTTTAAGCTCTCTTGTTTTACATTCTCTTGTTTCCTACTTTTCCTTTTTTCATTATTTATTTTTATTTTGTTCATTTATATTTGTACCTTATTTGAAATTAAATTATACAATAAAATTAATTATTTTTCCTTTTATATTTATTGCATTAATTTCAATTAAAGTATATATTGAAATTATTTATTTTATGCTTAATAATTTGTAGTACATTATTTGTAATTCATTATAGGTATATATAATCTGTTCGATCTGATCCAAAAAACCAAGCAGAACGAGGCAAAAAAGTTAGGAAGCACAAAGGAACCAGTTTGCCAAAAGATATAGGTGAGCTAGTTTGCTCAACGAAGCCACAAACATAACAATAAACTAATATGTCGCGATATAGCGGAAAACACTACCAGTCAAAGAGGCCATGATGCTCCATATCCGGGTGTGTTACGCACAAAGGGGAACACAATCCAAGGATGAAAACATGACATTCAGGCCAGGATCACATCATAGAAGAACCATAAATAAAGAGGAGAAACAACCATTCAAGGTAAGTGAGAAATACTAATTAACAATACATACTTGAACACTATACTAACTTAGCCATCATAGTTTCTTTCCCGGGATCAACCCGGAGACATCGCAGATACTTGAGGAGTGTGGGACTTTCCGCAAGTTAATCCCGGGCACTATCATTATTCAAAAAGACTCAACCACATCAGTAGTACCGACTGTGGGTATCGAATTTTTCATTTTGAGTTTCGATAGTCCCCAAGAGAGGTCAGAGCCTTAAGCTAGAGATGACTCTCTAGAGGCAGATACATGGGGGGACATAACCAATCCTTAACCTTAGACTCGAAGGGTAAGGGATCAGCGGAACAACAAGTGCATGACACCAAAACTTGTAACAGAAAGATTGTACAAGGACACAGGACCCTAAAGGACGCACGTTCACAACATCGATCATGGATAGGATTAATAGTTATCAGGATAGATGTCACTCGACCAACAAAGCCATGGTGACTCCAATCCCAGGAGATCACTAGGCACCAAACTCCCAAGAAAAGCCCTCATAATAAACAAGAAGCCCATGAGAAATCCTTGAAAAGCGAAGCCAAAATTTGGCTGCGATGCAAAATTTCGTACTTAGATGGACACCAGCCATTGGAAACGCTAGCAATAGGCCCCTAGATAGGGCGATGCACTTATTGCGAGAATTTATTACCACCTAGTAGATGGAAAATGACACACCCATCTAAGAATAAGTAACGAGACTCGGTCTGCTACAAGTCCGCAATTATAATTATCCACCAAGGGCTTCCTTCGAACACCCAACTTCGAATCCCAAGTACGACCCCTCTACCTATTAGTCAAAAAACATAACTTCACCCCAAAGCTTCCCCAAATAAAGGAAACTTTTATCACACCCAATGGTAAAAAATTACTACCCGCATTACTTTAGGAAAGATGCAACTAGGTAAGATAACATATTAACCTAGTATATTAAATGTGAAGCGAATCTAACAAGAAGCAAACACAGCACCACAACTATA
Organism: Rubia tinctorum; assembly: GCA_032355605.1. Taxonomy (NCBI): domain Eukaryota; kingdom Viridiplantae; phylum Streptophyta; class Magnoliopsida; order Gentianales; family Rubiaceae; genus Rubia; species Rubia tinctorum. Next base: position 8,997 of record JAULKM010099248.1, read on the forward strand.
AAACACGTACAGACTGCATAGCGCAAGACATCATCATGCTAAATACTTTATTAGATCAGGAACTTAGAGAATTACAAAAAAACTAAGGATTACAACAAACTTTCTATCCTAACACCTAACACTACGCCTATTTGAGTCTCCAACAGTTATCGTCAGGAAGGTCCTAGTTGCCTTTTTGAAATGAAGCCTTCTGAAGATATTTCTCCATTGTTCTCCTTCATCTAATAGCAACCTTAAAACTCTTGATGGAGGATAATTCCTTGGGCTCCATCACCTTCACTAGCTAAGGCAGGTACAACTGAAAGCAATGGTTGCACATTCTCTCACTGCACCGCCTTCATTTCCAATCTGAACCCGACATGACAAACCCATGAAGGGGCTCTATCCTCCACATCAAGTAAGGCAGGTGCATATACAAGTAATGGTCACCTATTTTGTCATTGCACCTCCTTCATTTTCCACCCAAACCCAGTTAAATGAATTCAAGAAGGAACTTTTCCTTCACAAGTCCTTCAAATGAGTAGCTCGTCTTCTTCCCTCGTATTATCTGCTACGAGCCTGGGCTATAAACATGCATTGGGTTTCTTCAATTCTTAAGAGCTCACACGTTTATCGCAAGGAACTCTTACAATCTTTGCTACAACCCGGGACCTAGCAGTTTCGCCTCGACAGATGCCCGACGCATGAAGGCACCTATAAAAAAATGTTGAGAATGTCATCAATGACCAAACCCACATTTACATCAACAATGGCCCTCAACTAAAAATACTTACCATAATCAAGGGAAGCCATAGGAAAACCAACAAGGGAATAAACCCCGAAGCAAACCGCCTCCAACCGGAGTAAGGTAACCATATCTTTCATACATTGTGGTTTATTCCTTTTTTGGCAGATCTTCCAACTCAACCAATGGATAACTCCATCAAGCATATCCATCTAACCAGTTAACCCACATATCACAGAGATATCATAAACCACCCCATAGATAAATTTTTCCTAAAGAAGGATCCATCATCTTATAAGTATTCACAACACACTAAGAAACCAAACTACACTCATACGACAGTATAACACCTAAAGAAATAGAAAAACATGTAGAATAATAAAATCAGGAACACACCCAGTACAAGGAGGATTTTATAAAGGGAACGAAGGTGGAAAGACCCCTTAGAAAGAAAAGGAGTTGTAATAACTCCCTTGGCTTCAAGGAAGTTACACAATTGGACAAATATTAAAAGTAAAGTTAGATTAAAAAATTTATATTTCTTGTTATATAATAAAAATAAAGATTCCTATCATCACAAATCATTCCATGCGTTAATTCTTTTTCATAGAAGGATTACAAACCTTTATATTTTTAAGAAATAAACTTTTAATTAGGTAAATATAAAATATTCAAGGGGAAACGAATTAGGGATGGTCATCAGACACCCCGGTCATCCTTATATTCCGCAGATATAGAGAAGCTAGAGCAAATGCAGAAGTACATAGAAATTTCTTTAAATTGTGATACAGTAAGCACCCTGGAGTAAATAGGGAGGATGTATTTAGCAAAGCGTTCTCTCCAATACTATATATATTATTATTATTATTATTTTGCAGTAACTATGTTTTGGAAGAGGAAAAAAAAAGTAAAAATAGAGTATGCATTCACACTGTAATGTTTTTTTCGAGTGATCTCCTAATAGATGACCAGTCCATTAGTTTATGGACAGTCCACTGTATTTTTTTACTTATACACTGCATTTGTTAAATTACATACTAAATTTAGAAATTTTAAAATATCTTTTTAGATTATATATTTTTAGGTAAAGTCTTGGGAAAGACGGTCTTTCCATAGGCTTATGGAAAGACGGAGTTTAATTATAATAATAAAAGATAAAAGACATTTGTTGCAATATTAAAGTTTTATTATGCAACGTGTAGTAGTTATAAATTTTATAACCCGGTTCATAC
>JAULKM010099249.1:0-10952 GCA_032355605.1 Rubia tinctorum
TCTGTGGACGACCCCGACTTGCCAAACTATCTACTTAGTTGTATTTAGTAAGCATATTGGGCTTATAAATGTATTTTGGAGAGGTACGGCGACGACCTCCCATGAAGTAAGGGTTGATCATTAATTAATTGAGGTTAACTTATACATTAGTGTTTGTACATAGTCAAGTAATAGGTGAACGTTGATTTGTAAAAGTCAACCTAGTTATTATTGTTTTTATATAGGAAGAAAAGTAAGGTTTGACCATTGATCAGTTAAAGTCAACTTAGTTATTAGTGTTTATACATAGAGTCATGTAAAAGTTGACCGCTGATTAGTAATAAAATACAACCTAGTTATTAGTGTTTATATATAAAAAGTTAAGTAAGGGTTGACCGTTGATTAGTGAAATTCAACCTAGTTATTAGTGTTTATATACAAAGTGAAGTAACGTATGAACCCCTGTATTAGAGTGAAAGTCAACCTAGTAATTAGTGTTTATATATTTAAAGTTAAGTAAGGTTTGATCGTCAAAATTTTTATTTTAATTTATTTTAATTTGCAGTTTAAACCTTGGTCTTTCCATAACTATTGGAAAATTACCAATGGCCCTAAAATTTCATTATGAAATTAGGGAAAATACAAGGAGGGTAATTAGGGAAACACCACGTAGGAGCAAATTTCATTTTTGAGTTACGAGTAAAGTTTTTTACCTTTTACACATAGGTCCCTCTAAGAAAATTGGAATTGGCAAATCACAAAATTGGCGACACCAAAATTCAATTTAATAATATACAATTGCGACTTTGCCATTTGGGCCTGTGTGGGTGAATGGAAGGACCTCGAAAGTCAACATTGATTACTTGTACACAATTTTGGAAAATTACATTGTGGCCCATAATTGTGTTTCCCAATATCCATTGCTCCAATATACATGATTTTTGTTATTATTAACTAAATATAAAAAAATTTAATATTATATTTTTTGGTGAATTGTGGGAAAGCCCTAGTAGATGTTCTTGAGTAACTTGGAGTTCATTACGTAGTAGTAAGGGAGGAAAATTGGAAAGGATTACAGATATGTTCTTGTGCCCGATCGATGATAAATATTCCATTACGTATTTGAAAAATAAAATGGGGGTGCATAGGGAAGCACCACGTTCGAGCAGATTTCATTTTGGAGTTACGAGTAAAGTTTTTAATTTTTACACTTAGGTCCCTCCAAGAAATTTGGAATTGTCGAATCACGAAATTGGAGACACTGAAATTCAATTGAATAATATACGATTGCGACTTTGCAATTTGGGCAAGTATGGGTGAATGGAATGGTCTCGAAAATCAACATTGGTTACTTGTACAAAATTTTGGATAATTAGACTATGGCCCAAAATTGTGTTTCCCCATTATCCATTGCTTTAAAATACATGATTTTTGTTATTCAAACAATTATATTCTTACTTATATTAGGTCAATAATGGTTCATCGTTGAGTAATTTAAGTCAACCTAGTTATAGTTAAATTCAACAAAAGAAGTAAACGATTTTGAAAGTCAAGGCAAAAAATATTTAGTTTAGAGAGGTTGCGTGCAGCTGCGTGAATCTCATAATATTTTGGCCAAAATTTTTAAAGTTTTTGGAGAATTTGTTTTGAAATTTTGGCGGGAAGATTAAAATTTTAAAATATTTAGCTTAAAGCGGTTGAGCGCAGCTGCGCCGATCGCATAAATTTTTTGGCAAATAATTAATATTTTTGGCGGGAATATTGGATTTTTAAAATATTTAGCTTAGAGCGGCTGGGTGTAGATGTGACCACCGCATGAATTTTTAGCAAAAAATTTAAATTTTTGCAATTTTTTTTGAAAATTTTGGTGGGAAAACTGATTATAAATTTTTTAACACTTGTTTTTTGGAAACCGGTATTAAATTAGCACTGGTTATTTAAAAATAGAACCGGTTTTTAAATTATTTAAAAAATTTAGCCAATTTTTTTTAAAATTTTTGGTGGGAAAATAGAATTATTTTTTTAGCACCGGTTGTTTTACTTAACACCATTTTATGAAAATCAGTGTTAAATTAGCACCAATTTTTTAAAAATGAATACCGGTTTTTAAAAACCGATGATAAATTAACATCGATATTTTAAAAAAATTCACACCGATATCCAAAAAACTAGTGCTAATTTAACACTGGTTTTCAAAAAACTGATGTTAAAAATAAACGGTGCTAATTTAACACCTGTTTCAATAACTGTTGCTAATTAAAAAATGGTGCTAATTTATTTGGGGCACCGGTTTTCAAAAACCGGTGCCAAAAAGCCAGTGTTAGAGCGGTATCTCTGTTGTAGTGCCGATACTTGCCACTTCATACCGTTATTGGTAGCATAATAGTAGGAATAGAGGCAACATTATAAATTTATCTTTGACCCTTAAAACATAAACAACCTCCTCTTGTGTGTTTAACAATGCAGTGGGAAGGGGCGGGTCAGATTGGCTAGATTAATTAGTGTTGTTTTTCTTTTGTTTTTTTTGGCTTTTGGTTGTTGAGCTTTCTTGATTGGTTTCCGGTTATTTCTGACATTTATGCTAGTCTTGTTCTTAGTTGGGTATTGTTAACTCCCAGTTTATAGTACATACCTGTACAAATAATTTGGGAGTCTTCCATTGTCCAGTAGACTACACAAGTGGAAAGTGAAGAAGGAAAATGAGACCTAGACAGGAAGTTGCACGGGAGCCGGTAATTGTGATTGAAGAAAGAAGAGACATGGCGGAGGACAACCTCACTTTGAGGGATTTGATGGCTCTAAACTTGGAGAGTCAACCCTTCTACATCATCTTCTCACCCTTACGGCCTAATGTTACATGTAAACTGAAGAGTGAGATGATCCATTGCTTGCCGGTTTTCCATCGGATGGTCAGAGAGGATACAAGCAATCATCTTTTAGAATTCCATTTGGTGCATACAAATATGAAGCCAGTTGAGTTCTCGGAGCAATATTACAATCTATGGTCATTTCCTTTCTCGCTTAGGGATTCAGCCAAAGATTGGTTATATTATATTCCTCCAGGCTGTATAACATCATTGACGGATATAAAGCACCGATTCTTGGAAAAATACTTCCATGCTTCGAAGTTGGAAGGATTGAAGAAGCATTTTCCAAACATCTCCCAATTTGCCAATGAGTCCCTTTATGAGTATTGGGAGTGCATCAAGAGATTGTTGGAAAGTTTCCCTTATCATCCATTCAAGGAAGGAGACATGGTTTATTACTTCCTCGAAGACCTATGCGATGATGATATGCACATGGTGAATGCCACTTGCAATGGCTCGATCGCCAACAAGAGCCCAAGGTAGGCTATGGCGTTCTTCAAAGAGATGGAAAATGGCACAATAAAAATTTCCACACGATCAAGAGTGAAGCCCATAAATAAGCCAAATAAAACCCCTAAGTTGGAGGATCAAGTCCAAGCTCTTGCCTCCATGATGAAATATTTCATGAAAACGGGAGTTCAACAAGCGAAAGTGTGCAGCATTTGCAATCTTAATCATCACACAGATTCAAGTCCATAAGTGGCAGAGGATTTGGAGGAAGTCAAGGCTTTGGAGTTTAACCATGGAGGAAATAGGCCATAGTTTTCTATAGGGTAACCACAAGGATTCCAGGGAACTGAAGGGGAGAAAAACAAGATCCCCATGCAAACACCTTCAACCCAAGGTACTGAGATCATCCCAACTTCCGTTGGCGAAAGGAAAAATAACAGCAAGGGTATAACCGAGGAGGAAAAGATTGACCACAATCCTATCCAAGAGGATAAGGGCCTTCCAACAAGAATGCCTCAATTTAAAAATTGGACAAAGAGGAAATCCTTGATGTTATCTCTCAATTTTCCAAGACGCAAGACATCTTCGCGGAACGCACAAGGCTAGAGATTGAAGATCTCGGGACAAGGGCCTTCTCAAGCATTAAAAATCTTAAGTTTCAAGTTGTGAAACTTGACACATTGGTAAGCCAACTAAAAGCCAAGGAGTCCGGAAAGCTTCCCTCCCAATTGGAGATTAATCCGAGGAATGTTAATGCCTTGAAATTGGGAAGCAGGAAGGAAGTGTGAAAGCCCGAGAAAGATATACTACAAGAAGATAACTTGTTTGAAGGATGCAACAAAATGAACTCGTAGGAGAGAGAATTGGTTGTGAAAGACACCATCAAGGAGATTCTAACACCCGAGGCATGGGTAAACCTCCCGCCGCCCTTCCCTAATGCATTTAGAGGAAGGCCAAAGGCGACAACCAATGACGAGCAAATCCAAAAAAATATATTTGAGAAGGTGGAGTTAAGTGTCCCATTCTTAGACTTCAATGAAAATGTTCCCTTGTATGCAAAGTTTTTGGAAGTCACATGTACCAAGAAGAGGAATAAACCACCATAAGAGAATTGGAAAAATGAAAGTAGGGAGAGTTGCCACTTTGAATCATAGAAAATTACCTTCAAAATGTGATGAACCTAGCATATTTTCAATTCCTATGTCTTTATTTGGTAAAATGGGTTAAAAATCTATGATTGATCATCGAGCTTCTACTAATGTTATTCCTTCTTTCATATATGAGATCCTAGAAATAAGTGAATTAAAGAAGACTAGGGTGATTGTCCAAATGGCCGATCATTCTCAAGCTATTCCTTAGGGACTAGTAAAGGATGTGATGGTCCGAGTAGACAAATTAGTGTTTTCTGCATACTTTTATGTCCTTGATGATGCGCATGATGGTGGTGCACCCTCAATTTTATTGGGGAGAACTTTTCTCAAAATATCAAGGACTGAGATTGATTTTCATCTAGGAATACTAACCTTAGAGCATGACATGGATAGAGTTGGTTTTGATATTTACAAATCTAAGCATGATTCACCCAACCTCTCCCTTGTGCGTAAAGGAATAACATTGTGTGAAGAAGATGCTCAACATGATAACTCTTTCATGTTAGATAATGACGATTGCCTTGATGTGACTTTTGTTGATAGTGCTGAAGATTGCATGACTAATGATTTTTTTTAGAATGTGAATGTGATTATAGAGTTCCTACCTAGCACTTTAATTGTGATGATCAAGTCGATGAGACTATTTACTTGCGTGATGTGCGGAATTATCTATCTCGGATTTCTATTCTATACTCACTAACTGCAGTGGTTTGTGGAAAGTGGGGAGGATGTAAAACACCCTCAACCACCTCTTAAAACCAAGGAAATGGCTAAGGATTTGAAATTGTCCATGAAGAGATAGTCACTTTTCTTGGAGAACAAAGCGCTCAAAGGTAAGGATGACACCTTGGAGAGACCTATTCACAAGGATGTCATCATCAGTGGTGACTCTGGAGACGAAAAAGTAGGTGCTTTCAGTTAAATGAATGAAAAAGGAATAAGTTGTGAGAAAGACAATAAATATACGGTGCTAGTTCTTGCTTTGGTTTGATATATTTTGGTATATTTTGCATGTTTTTAGTAGTTGACATATTTTTGAGGTGAAACTCGTGTGGATTGATGAATTTTATTTATAGTCTCATTCTATTTTATAAGGAGATAGAGATTGTTTGGTGACAAAGTATTTTCAAAAAGGGGCGAAAGGGGGGATAAAGGCACAAGCCTCCTGTCACACTCGTTAGCACGAAGGGGCCTCGTGTTGAATTCCAGAATGGCCCATTCTGTTTGGTATGAGCCGTGTTGAATTCTAGCATGGGCCATGCCGGATGTTTGGCACGAGGGTGCCTGGTTCGAGATTTAATATTTTTAAATTTTTGGGCAAAAAAATAGATTTTTGAAATTCAAATTTTGAGCGAAAACATGGAATTCTTGGCTCATTAATCAAGAAAAATCTTTATTTTCCCTCAAGTGTTGGTGTAAATAGTACATCAACACCTCCTTTATGCATAAATTGATTGGTACTTTCTATCCCTCTCCCTCTATCTCTCCGATTTTCAAAAATGCCATCCTTATCTCATGTGTACCTCTGTTTTATTCACACTGTTTGCTGAAAATTTGGATCCATAGTACATTAACTCACCGAGAGCATTTATTTAGCTTGTTAACATTTCTCAAGAACATTCACTCTCATTCTCCTTGGGATAGCTCAAAATTTTGAGCCATTTTCTCCAAAATTAGCATTTTTTGCTTCTTCTTGTGTGGATTCTTCATCTCTTGACTTCAATCCTTAAAGCTCTATGTATTATTTCTTTATTTAGCATGATGGTGATTTGATTAGGAGTTTTGTGCTTAGAAATATGTTGAGATGTTCTTGGGAGAAAGTTTTAGGTTATTTGAATGATCTTGTGCTAGACTAAGTGTGGGGGTTGGTATATTGTTCTCGTGCTTTGATTATGTGATCTTCATTGAATGTGATTATTTAGGAGGGATAATTATTGATTTTATAATACTCTTGATGGAATGTTTTGATTATTCAATGATTGTTTGTTCAGAAAGGATGTTTCTTGAGTGAATAGTCCTTATGCGAAGATAACATGTTTTGGGAATGTGTGGCTATTTGGGAAAGAAGTATTCTTTGTGAATAAATATTGATACATGCCTTTGATTACCATTGCATTACCACTCTTTTCTTGAGGCGAATCGGATGCCTCCAAAGAGACCTAGGTCGGAGAAAGGGAAATCTTCCTAGGGTGACAAAGGAAAAAAGCCGGCCAAAGTTATGAAATGAGGGCTGGAAACTACCCTTCCTCTCACCCTCACAAGCTTGATCGATGAATTCATGGGTTCAACCAAAAATTCCAAGATCGCAACCCGGAGTTATAGGTACCTAAGTGGTCCAAAGCTAACCATCTTGGAAAAAAAGTTTATTTGCAAGAAAAGGTTGGGTGCTCTAGGCCTACTAGAGCCTGTCACATACTTTCTTAGTAGGATAGGCCTAGATGGATTCTTGGACAGGCATTTGAAGACCTAAGTTTGATGTACTTTGGAATTCTTCACAAATTTGGAGCAAATGAAGGATAGCGAAAGGAGCAAGATCATTTGATTATACTTGGATGACAATGAGCACACTATGTCTCATCGGAACATTTCTCAAGCGTTCGGGTGGAAGTACGAGAAAGTGGTTCCAAGGACACATCGGCAGGGCCTTCCATTTTTTTGAGAAATTTATGAAGGATTATTTTTGGAACCAAGCGGAAGTATCTTTACAAGAGCACTGTGATTGTCCATTTGGAAATACGATATGTGCAGTGATTATTTACCATGGGGGTATGCTATTTCAAAGAGCTCTCATAGTGTCCAAGGTCGGATGTCCAAATCCTTTGGGCAATGCACATGAGGGAAACTTTTAACCAACAAGGTTTCAACTTTCGTGGATGAATGCCTTACCGTGGGAGGAATGAAAGGTGGAAAGTCTTCACGGGTGGTATAGTCTGACTTCTAGCCCAGCATTTGGGGCATCCGATCCTCCTTTCCTTCGTGTTGGTGAATTGGGAACCCTTAGGTACACGGTATACAATGGAAAAACTTGCAAAGGCATTCATGGTTTCTGGCATGAATTCATAGGATCTCTTTGTATGCCTATATGGTGGTTCCATAGTATGCAACTCTATGATTGCCCCTAACCGAAGCGTACGATTATCACTCATGATACGATGTTGGATGATCTAATCTTAGCTCCGGATCCAAGTTTTGATAAATATTTCTACAAAATCCTCTCATACTCAGACATAGATACCGAGGAGAATGAAGACGATACCCAAAGTAGGGCAACCACCAAGGGAACTCACTTACCGGCGGACATCCTTGGCCACTTTCGTTTGTTTATGGAATAACTCTTTAGTTTCACCCAACTTGTGCAAAATATTGGTGATGTTCTAGGGGTGATGCACATTCAATTGGAGGAATTTGGAAGTAGGCTAAGTTTTATGAAGGGTACAAGACATGATTGGGGATTTAGGCCGGACACCATCGAGAGGGAGATGACTAGGGAATTTTCCATCATAGATGAGAGATTGGATGTCCACGAGGAGGCTATCGAGCAAGTTCTTGAGGGACTTCACATTTCGAAGCTCGATGGCTTTAGAGATGTTATCCCTATTGATAGGCATGAGGTGCATCAAGAAGAAAGGTGGAGGAGAAACGAGACTAGACATTTGAGGAGAGACCCTTTGGGGTCGCATGATTGAGTTGCATTGCTTCCCTTTCTCTCACTTATGATTTATATTGATTCATCTCATGGGGGACAATGCTTGGTTTAAGTGTGGAGAAGGGAGTAGTGAGCACTTATTATTTTTCATCTTGAAATTCTTTTGTTTTTTTGGTGTTGTTTTTATTGTTTATGTTTTCTTTGTCTTTTGGGATGTTTGATGGAAACTTCGGTGGTATGATTTTTAGGTGGTTATCACTTTGTTGGGGAATATTTTGGGATGAAAAATTTGGTAGTCTAACATTTTTCTATGACCTTTTGTAGTATAAAGCCCAACTTTGAGGAATTTTGTGCTACACCAAAAAAATTGAAAAATGAAAAATTTATACATACCTGCTAAATTGGAAACTCGGAAGGGAAAATTAGTCAAAAATGAGAATGAAATCCCGGATAGGTCGAAAGGCCGAGGTAAAAATTAGATGCTAAGGCTCGTCTAAGTTTGAAACTGGGCAAAATATAGAGACCATGTGGAAAAAGGTTAGATGGTGAGCTCAACATGTGCGAGTGGTAGGATGAAAACTCAAAAGAGATCCTCGGTAAAATGAGAGAAATTGAGAAAAAATGGAAACTAAGTTGAGGATCGTGTGCATTATCTTTGGTTGTAACTATTCGAGAATCTTGAGTTATCCTTACTAACAACCAAATTGAGGATCGTTCGGATTATCCTTGGTGGTTTTTTGGCAGAAAGTCTTGGATTGCTTTTGGCTGACTATTCGGTGAAGTAAGCTCGTTCGACACTTATGATTCTTATGCTTACCTTTTTCTTCACAATATTTTGGGATGGTTAGGTCACTTTGGTATCTTCGGGGAGTGTGAGAGTTGTAAGATTCTTTCTTATTTGGGGGAACTAGAGTAGCTTGGGAATAATTTGAATGCACTGGCTAAGTTTTTTTGCATGTTACATTTTGCTTAGATCTTTTCTTGTTTTTGTTTACTCAAAGATGAGTAAAGGTTTATGTGTGTGGGGATTGATGTGCCCCAAACATCATGCATTAGCCGATGCATTTCACACATTTATTACCATCTTTTATTTGGTTGATTGCTAGTTTTAGTTAGGTTTGCACGACAAAGGGTTTAGACGACCATTGTTGATTTTATTATCTAAATCCTGAGTTTTATAGACTTGATCAGAACTAATGGATAATTTTTATTCACAGGTTCCTAGATCTTTATTTTTAATCTCATCATTAGGTGGCCTGTTGGCACTTCTTTTATTATCTTTTGTAGAAGGCCACTAACCTTAAGTCGCGGGAGTAGATTTCATAGCCTCCCACAACAGTGGTAGTATATTTAAAGAGCACGAAACTTAAATCCTGGTTTAAGATGGAATTGGGACCAAGAAAGGGGGATTCACAATTCACAAAAGGCATGTCCAAAGCGGAAGAATTATTGTCCAGGAGTTATACGGAGTTCAAGGAAATATCTGAGAAAAATTATCACTTCAGGCTTGCACTATTGGATTCATCTTCACGATTGCTATAAAATCGACTAGAAGAACTCTCAAATCAGACCAATGGTTAATCCATAGTGGATGAAAGAAGTTTGGCAACCGAACCAGCAGCGGACTGCACAAATCGCAAAAGCTTGGACCAAACAAAAAGCTTGCATGGCCTGTGTCAGGAAGCCTTGGAATGGTCCGTATTAACTAGCACAGGCCATGTCTGATTCTAGCTCAAGGAGTCCCCGTTTCAACAACATGCGTTGTTCCAAGTCACATTTTAACTCCAAAATTAACCAAGTATGGGAGCGGGATGTTTCGTTTTACATGGCCCACACCATTTCAAGTAAAAAATGCCAAGATCAGCCCACATGGAGTGAATAATAATGCAAGATCCACCTAGGTATTGAGCAAATGGAGTATCCACCTGACAGGACGCGCCAAACGATACCTGGTGTGGATTAGAAGGAGCAAAAATGAAGATTAGGTTAACGGCCCATGCCAGATGACATAGGTCACACCAGCACAAAGAAGAATGACTCTAAAAAGAGCTAGTGCCCCGTGCCAGAATGACTAGAATGGTACGTCTCAGGTCCGGCATCCCGTGCCAGCACAACTGGCACGAGCCGTGGCACAATGCATCCCCTGCGTCTATTGCGGCTGCTGAGTTTTTTGGCCACTTTTGGGCAAATGTTTTGGCCCATTTCACTACTACTATATATATAGATCAAGGCCAGTTAGGGTTTAAGCTAAGTTTCATTTTTAGATCTTAAAGGTAGCTTATAGAGAGAAAATTGTCCTCATTCTCTCTAGATTTCTTTCTTTTCATCTTTTATTTTCCTTTTTGCCCAGATGGCATTGAATCCAATGAAATATTTGGAATCAATGTCCAGTAAGTAGTTTCTTAAACTAGGAGTGTATTTGTATTCATGATTAGATTTTTGGGTTTTTGAGATTTAGATTCTCCTATCTTAATTCCTATAAATATTTGTGCTTGATATTAGATTTACCCTCTTTGAAGAATTATTTTAGGCAACTATTATAATGCATCCATACATATATGCTAGTATAATATCATGTTAGATATCACTGCTATCTTGGGAGTGTTAGAATTGTGGAGTAGGTTCAAGATCACCGGTGATATATGTTATGCTGATAAAATATATTTCTTTATGTTAAACAATAATTATAATAGGATAAGTTGTGTGTGCAATATTAATCCAACTTTACCGTAAAAGTGTTATAACGTCTCTAACTGACAAACTTTTCCCCGATAACGGCCTTTATCACTGTTTCCTCAGCTCCGCCTATGGCGGAGCCACCGCAGGCCACCGGCCAGAAAAACTTCCTACAAGCTCTTC